>JABCPU010001247.1:0-10377 GCA_016800925.1 Suillus spraguei
ACGCCTGGTGTCATCTACTCACCTACGCCTACAGACCTCGACACTCGGGGATCGCACCATTCAACCGTTTGTCGACCTGGTCCGTGCGCCCACTATCACCCCGTCTCAGCTAATCGCCCTACGCCTATAGGATCTTGACTTGCGGATCGCACCATTTCAGATCCACCAATGCCTGGTGTCGTCTACTCGCCTACGCCTACAGACTCGACACTCGGGGATCGCACCATTCAAACCCGTTTGTCGACCTGGTCCGTGCGCCCACTATCACCCGGTCTCAGCTAATCGCCTTGCGGATCGCACCATTCAGATGTCAACTTTCAGGGCCACCTGGACTGTGTGTCCCCCTTGCCTCTCACTTCATCAAGCTTGCAGTTCCCACTGACGCCTCATTTGAAATATAATATTTTAAGACACCACTGCTGCCACCATTGCCATCCCGTCAGTTTGAAGACACCACTGCTATCGCCCTTGCCATCCTGTCAGTCCGGCACTTTCTCAAGTGGTGCAGACTATCAACAATGCTTAGAGGGACCGAGGCTTCGAGCTAGAGGGCCGCACAATCACATTATTGGTAGTACTTGACAACTGTACGCAACAATATATTTTTTTTTGCAATACACAACCTCCATTCTGATATTAATGGAGTGATGCCATACACAAAAGCTATGACTCGACACTAGGTAAGTATAAGTGAACCTCCCTCACTACAACATTGGCGCGAGCTATGACTCGACACTAAGTATAAGTGAACCTCCCTCACTCCAACATTGGCACGGGGCCAAACATTCGATCTAAGTCAGCAACACTCTATCACAGTCAAAGGGAAAGAAGTCATCACCAGGAACAGGTGGCTCTGTATCACGAGCAGCTGGATCAGGTAACTCTTCATCACCAGCCTCGCTGTCCTCAATAGTCTCAGCACTCTTGTACTGTTTGCGACGAGTTGTTGCAGGTATTGCTGCACTGCGGCGCTTCGTCCCTTTGTCAGATCGAGTGCGGCGGCGGCGATCAATTATTGCGCCACTCTTGAGCTTCTCTTCATGCTCCAGACGGAGTTTCTCGAATTCTTCGTCGCTCAAGGACTTCCAGTAAGTCGTACCATCATCCCACCTATTGCAAAGCATCTGGAGGTCCGGAAGCGCACTCGATACTTGACTAAGATTTGTAAACGGAATTTGATCTGGCCATCCTTCCACAACAACCTGGTACCGCTGTACAATGTTGCGGAAGTAATGCGCCCATTGCATTTTTGCGCCAGTGTCACCGGTACACTCCTCTATTAATGAAATAAGTAAATTAATGTTGTAAATGCCAAAAAAAAAAAAAACTTACGAAGCTTTCGGTTGATGATGTCACGGATTTCTGCGCGTTTATCGGAGACGCGCTTCTGGTGGTTTTTCGCAGAACCTGAATACAATTAGAACGATGTAGCAATAAGAACAAAGACACTAACCTTTCATCCCCTGGACGGCGAAGCCTTCCATTTTGCTGACTAAATCTTGATTATCGATACCCATCACAGTGTCCATGAAAATGTCAACACCTTGAGTAGCAAACGCGACACCTCGGAGGGGAACATCCGTAGAACCACGTGTAGTGTATAGAATAGATTCCGCGCCTGTACGACAATGGAGGCTCTTGAGCTAGAAGATGTGAGGAAATGTCAGAGACAAATTCAAAAAAGAACTACCTCGTTTTCCACTGCCTTCAAGGTTTGCGTGATATCGTTGATTTTCGACTTGGCCGTAACACGAACACCTGTCTTCTTCGTCTCTTTCCATTCAGTGAACTCGGCGAGAAGTTCAACTTGTTCTTCATTTGAGAGTGCGAGGTATTCGGACTTGTGTTCTCGGACAAGTGTTTGGAGCACCGCTTTACCATGGCTATCTAAAAAAAAAAAACACTTGAGCACAACAGAACACGATGACACAATTATAATAAAAACTTACCGTTCTCTTTATCTTTGTTTTTCTTCCAGCAGAACGCGTTCCATAAATTAGCCTTAGAGCGCTTTGAACGGAGAAGGCCACGACCTATGTATAAATCGTTCTGAACTTGGCGGATACTTTTGTGGTGTGAAGACGCAATCAATTTGGTAGCATCATCGAGCTGCTTCCATGTGTCATCTAAGGCGTCCTTGAACCGAAGAGATTTGGTGCGTCGCTCGAGCCTGAGAGCCGCACGGGCTTCTTTACTGAGCACAACGTTCGAACGTCGACGGGCAGGTGGCTGGATGAGTCTAGCGTTTGAACTGCGCTTGTTGGCGAAGAATGACTGGGCAACCATTAGCTACAAGGAAGCAGCAGAGACAAGTCAACAACCTGCAATCATTCATCCAGCTATTTAACGCACCGAGAAGGAAATTTTCACTCCGTCAACATTGTGGTTAGGCTCAAATATCACATCATTCTGTACTAAACAAGGCAGAAACATCTGAGATCTACAGTAATAGTAAACCGAAAAGGTAAAGCGCACATGAAAAAACTAAAATGCCAAGGATCTTGAGGATGGTGGTAAGCACAGATGACCGATTCTATGAATTGAAATTAATATAAAAATGCGAAGAACGGAGAATGACTAACCTTCCATTTGGCGGCCTCAGGGTTGATGTCCCTTATACCTACCTGTAGGTCCATGAGGAGGGCATTAGACAAGATGGAAGCTTGTTCGTAAGTCAAGTCCCATGTCGGGGACCTAAACACTGCCTCCCACCGGCTGCTGCGAACTGCTGCTACTAATGTTCGGAGCTTCGGCAGATTCTCGTCACCCAACTTCAAACGATCGAGTGCAGCATCTGTATACGGCCCAATACTAATAAGCGGCGACCCAACCATTGACAGATTGCAAGCGAATTGTCCCTGAGATGGCGCCGCAACGATCGGGACAGCCTTCGTGAATGCATCAGCCGGTCGGCGTTGACGCATCTCCGAGCGTGGCGTCAATGTTCGGTTTGCAGATCCGGCAGCCAATTCCACACCACAACGAATAGCAGCAGAGTCCGAATGAAGGAGAGGGGACTGTAGATTGGTGGAAAAGGTGTCTGGGGCTTGCGCAGAGCATTGGATTCGAGCTCCTGTGGCAACCATAGGTGGAGGGATGTAGCGTGGTCCGGTAGTGCTGATATGAGTTGCAGGGACTTCACCTTGTGTTAGCAATGCGAAGGATACAATAAAAATTAATTTACTTACAGCGCCTGCTGGGTTTCACCTTTTCAATGGCACAGCGGGTAGCAAAACGTTGCAAATGAGGTACTGCAAACTCTTGTGCGAAAGCCTGTACTAACACAGCGAGATCTCCACCGATTCGCTGCTGCGTTTCCTGCAACTCGCGCGGGGTGATATAGACATCGATAGGAATTTGTTCGGGGGAGAGATTCGGCGGAGGTTCACTGCCAGCGCATCGAATGAGCAGAGATATCCCACCGTCAAGACGGTCTTGCGTAGTGAGCTGAAAAATGTTGTGAGCTTCAAGAAAAAGAATCAAGGAAATGACTGACAGCGTCAAATACATCCTGGGTGGCTGCATCGAGTAGCTCGTTATGTGTGAGGGACCGCTCTTTTGCCTCGTTCACATTGTTTGACCGATTGAAGCTGATGTATGATGGGTGAAGCCCCCCACTGTCCTAGTCTGATAATGGGAGCCGTCGATATGAGCGTCATGCCTCAGTAGAGCCCGTGCGGCTGCTTGACGCTCATTGTTGCTGAAGCCTGGCGCAAAGGTAGAATTATGATACAGCACAGCGAGACCTGTCATGTTGAATTGGTCGAACCGTTTGCTATCTGGACATGGTGAAGATGCCATGGAGTGCAATGGCGAAGATTGCAATGACTTCAAGGGTGGTCTTGATGGTGGATGCACACTAGGTGCAGTGGAGTCGTGTTTGCGAGTTTAACAAGTGTGTGGTAAGTAGTAATGATGGGCACGCTATATTATGTACACATAGATTACTGTACTCAGATTCTCAAATACAATCATGCCCAGCGCTCTATGCCTGTATGCTACATTATGGCGCCGTAGTCTACATAGATAATCCACACTGCCTGTATGCTACATTATGGCGCTGTAGTCTACATAAATTATCTACACTGCCTGTATGTTACATTATGGCGCCATAGTCTACATAGATTATCTACACTGCCTGTATGTTACATTATGGCGCCGTGATCTACATCTCAGTCCTATATAGATTCTCTACCAAGTATCCACTAAATATCTTCAGTATCACACATCTGTTGCGATCTTTGGTGGCAAAGTTTTTCATTATGAAGCGATAACTAAAGGTACAAGTTGCGGTATGTATGTGGTGCCCAAGTTAATCAATGATTGACTGAAGAAAATCAGCCATGTCCTCCGTCAACGTGTCAATTTCTTCGCGATCAATGGCTTCTATGTCAGTATCCTCAGTATCAATGGTTTGCGAGATATCTGCAAGATCAATTGGTTGACCTGTGAAAACATTAGCATAACATCCAAGTTTGCTATTCGAACATACCATGGACAGCAGCGCGGTCAGCGCGGACACCAACACCCCTGACTCCAGAAAAGCCTGTGAGACTCTCGATGCGATTCAAGCGGTAGCAATGCATTGCATTGATAGCCGCACGTGAACGATGTTGGCGTTGCAGCTCGCAGCCTAGGTGCGGATCCGAAACCTGAAGTTTCTGTATGACGGTAAGCATATGACGTTCTTCGTCGTGAATGGCGGTGCGCAAGCGGCGGACTTCGACATTGAGTCTAGTGATTTCTTCGCGTGCTCGACAAAGTTTGAAAAATTTGGTGGTTGCTTCTCGATGTCCTGGCTTTGACCAAGCACTGCTTCGAATATCGTTGCGAGAATATCGCAGAAGATCGAACTCGGCTACAAAACCATAATCAGCGATGTCTTTCCAAGAGATCTTGGAACGGGGTGGATTGAGGGCTGCGGCCTGTGTGTTGTAGCGATTAATAGCATTACGGATGGCGTCCGAACGGCGTTGTAGAGCCTTGCCTAGCTGCTGGCGTAGCTTGTACCCTAGAAAAAAACAGTCGTTAGTGTTGGTATTTCGGCATAAACAAACTTACCTGTGCCCGATAGTGAGAGTTTGGAGAGTTCAAATAACCTCATCACCACGAGACGCTCGAGCTCATCTAGGGCAGTGCGGTACTTACCCAGGGACGCCTCCTCCTTAAAACGTCGGTACTCTGGCCCACCAATCTCCCACCGCTGGTCCACAGCCAGTTGTGTCTCGATATGCGCGACAAGCCCCTCAGCATGCTGTAACTTCGCATAGGAAGAGTCAACGCGGATCCGGGCTTGGGCGAGAGCATTGTTGATCTCCTCTAAACTACCGGTGGGAATGCTAGTCAGGGCGTTATTGCCGACTTCCCGAGCCACGTCCCAATCGGCACTAAATTATTTAAACATCAGGTCCATAATAACGGCATGCAAACTTTGCTTACCGTCGTTGAGTGAGCTCGTCGAGAACTTCAACATAGCGTATGCACAGTTGGTCTCGGACAGGTGGTAGCTTCAATCCGTCAAGATAATCACGCTCGTCTTTGAGAAATTGAACAAGATCGTCATCAGTAAGACTCAGCTCGGCTTTGATGACAGCTAGTTCAGCAGTAAGCGTCTGAATAGAGTTTAGCGCCTCGCGGTAGTGATTCCAAATGAAATTGCCTGACAGAATCAGTGACAAAGTAATAAGACTTAATTAATAATATTCACTCACTGAGGGTCGCGTACTTGTCAGTGTCCCAGAATGAGAAATGTTCTTCGATAGTCTGACGCCGGTGGAATGGACTTGCGTGTCTCGTACTACGAGCAAGCTCGTTTGATGATGAGAAGATATGTTCGCACCCTTCGCCCTCGGTGTGTCCGGTTCCAGGGATGTACATGGGATGCCAGTCTAGCTGGCACTTACGGTTATGGGCGTGTCCGTGGAACGCGCCCACCATGAGACGAAAGTCTAACTCGCCCGCTCGCATACCCAAAGAACTGTTGGTCAGTGTCTTTGAGAACGCGCATCCAATATCGTAAGCGCAGCCGCCGTTTTTCCCGTATACGGCGAGGAGCTTGTCAATTATGGCTAGCGGGTATTTCGCTCTGTTGTAAATCAGCGTTAGTCAAGATGAGCTAAAGAAAGAACTTAACAATTCTCCGCTCTGTATCATGTCGCAAGCTAGAACGACAAATCTATGACGGCACGCTGCGATAAATATCCCGGATTCGTCAAACACTGAAAACATTTTTTTTCGGGTCTCTGGACCAGCATTACGCCATCGGTTGACGCAACTGAATGCTGGGGTAGTGCCTTCGGCTGCGATTGTTTCGTCCTCCCAGTTATCGTCATTTGTGTCCCTCTACATCATGTAGTCAGTCTATTGTTGCATGAAGAGAGGCTCGTCTTACCTCGCGTGTTTTGACTTCATCCTTGAACCTGTCTACGTCGCAAGTATCAATCCAATAATCAGAGCGTGCCTTGCGAGAGTCAATGCGTGGTTTTGAGCCATAAATCGTGGAGTTCCAGCGCTTCAAACTATTGTTGCCATCGATCGATACAAGCCAATCAAATTCAAGCGCTGGCTCGTCCTCTAATTTATAGAAGCAAGCTGGGCATGAATTGAGCATGCGCCAATTCAGTGTGTCCTGATCGAGTGCTGCGCGATGACGCTGTTTCACGCGGTGAAGGATTTCTAAATAGACGTCATAAGCGGCTGAAAATTGTGCGTTAAGGTACGGTCGATACGGTGTCTGTGCGGCATTTTTAGATCAGTCAAATGATGTAATATACACGTACATCATGCAGGAAACAAAGACTTTTCACTTGGGCTTGAATGCTGAATCGGGGGCATGACCGATGGATTTGACGGTATGCAGCAAGAGTGCGCAACGATATGGCAGCTGTGGGATAAAGCGGTGCGCACCCGATGTACCCATGGTAGATTAATGTCTCGTTAGGATACCTGTGGGAGGGCTGCGATCGCAGTGAAGAGTGGCTTCGCTCTAGAAATGAATTAGCACACAAAGAATTGGAACTTTCATTAAACATACTGAAAAGGTCAATTAGTTCTATGTTAGTTAGTGAAACACTAGAAGAATCATCTAGAAGTGGCTCCGCAGACATGTCGTCAAATGTTGGTAAGCCGTCACCAGAATCACGAAAACGATAGTCCAAGTAAGCGTCCACCAGCAGGTCTATTTGAAGCTGCCAGTGATTCGTTCGGCTTTCTGTGCGGTCCTCCCGAGTGCGGTGATCGATATAGCGACTGTGAATGATATAAGTAACAATCGAGACAGACGAGAAAAAACACACACTAGCCACCAAGGTCCGCTATTTGACCAGCGAGTCCCTCAAATGCCTCGTACTCCCCACCGGCATGACTCAGTTCCATCCCCTCCTCTCCTGGAGGCACGGTGTATGGTATTGATTCAACGTCCATTCCGTAGTCGCTCATCATGTTGTCCACCAACTGACGGTCCTCGCTCGACATCTCTGAGAGATCGCATTAGTTATATGTAAACAATAAGAATGTGAAGATATACCTTGGACTTGAGCCTGACGGCCTGCATCTGCTGCCTCCTTGCGTTGAAGCTGACGGCTAGCTTGAAGGATATGAGTCTGGCGATGTCGCCCTCGAAAGTTGTGCGAGATGATAGACTTTGAGAGGCCCTTAAGCTTAGAATGACCCCCTGCACGAGACATAAGGAGCCGGTGTGAAGATTCTGTAGGCGTAGGCGATTAGCTGAGACAGGGTGATAGTGGGCGCACGGACCAGGTCGACAAACGGTTGAATGGTGCGATCCCCGAGTGTCGAGTCTGTAGGCGTAGGTGAGTAGATGACACCAGGCGTTGGTGGATCTGAATGGTGCGATCCGCAAGGCAAGATTCTGTAGGCGTAGGCGGTTAGCTAAGACTAGGTTTGACAGTGGGCGCACGGACCACTTGGGCAGGTGTTGTAGAGGGCAGTGGTGGGCAAGGATGATGAGGTGGGAAGCAGGTTGGTGCAGGAAGCGTTCTTGGGACACAGAGACGACTTGGTGCTGGGCACAAGCGTTGTAGATCGAGGTGAGAGGCAGCCTACAGGATGCTTGCAGCGCTGCAAGCTGGGGGCGCACAGACCACTGAGGCGCTGGGGTTTTGGGTGGGGAAGATGGGCGGATGTTGTAGAGCGTAGTGTTGGCCTGGGTGATGGCTGCTGGGCTGTAGAAGCAGCGGCGGCAGCGTGCAGTGTGCAGCAGTGTAGGGGGTAGGAGTACAGAGGCGTGAGAAACCCGCCAGATGAACCTCTATGACTAAGTTGGGCGATTTGCGGAAAGTGCCGGTATCAGGCGTAGGGCGGGATAAGGCGGGATACGTGCCAGCCTAGCTATAGGCTACAGTACAAAGTTAATAGAATATTTAGGGCGTTATTTAACGCTGGTGTTGGAATATTTCGAGTTTCGAGCCTAAATAAAGTTCACGAGGCACGCTATTGCTAAGCCTAGTAAGGCTTCCCAATTGGGCTATCCAGGTGGGAACAAAGGGAAAATGAATAGGGGCACATACGATTGTAACATTACCCCCTTTCTACACGTAAAGTCACCGACTTTACTCATCTTGATTCGCATAGTAAACGGGGTCGTCGCTCCATTCGTAGTCTTCGTCAGCAAAGGACCCACTCATCATGTACTTAGCTTCCTCCAAACCAGCGCGTCGTTTAAAGTCCCTTCTTTTCTCTGCTTGAATACGTTCATCGTCAAGTTGCTTTTCCCAAGCACGAAGTGCATCGTAAAATCCCTCATCTTTCCAAGTCAACTTGAAGGGAGGAGGCCCAACTCGGTTGGGGCAGTAGAGGGATAAATGAGTGGGCGACCAATATCTGCAAACCTTGCACTGATATTCCGCACAGTTCTTTTGACGATGCCCTAGCAATCCACAGACGCGGCATTTCATGTTTTCGTCAGGGTTAGAAGAGACTTTGCGTAAGGGAGATGGGGTAATGATAGGCGTGGGACTAGTGGATCTGGCGCGTTTCTTTCCCTTCTTCTTCATCATACGTTTTAAGGCAAGGGTGTTCTGCCGCTTGAGTTGTGCCTGTTGAGCGGAGGACAACGTGTATGCTGATTCGGGGAGATCTGGGGTGACTGCACGCTCAGCAGCTGCAAGAAGTTCGGTGGAAGAAGAGGGGGAAGTGATGCCGAAATCTTTTACTAAGACTGGTGAAATGGGGTCCATAGGACCGAATGACGATGGGATGGACATGGGGGATGGATATGAAGGTCGCGAAGTCGAGGACCGAGTGTTACCAACTCGGTAGCAGGGATACCCAATAGTTTAGCTGCCTTAACCTGCTCTTCTGTGCAGGGTTCGTACAGCCAATCAGGGCAATCAAGAGTGACCTTGCTGGAAAGTGAAGACGTTGATTGTTCGATAGGGGATGGGGTCCTAGGAGACACAAGATTATCTTGTGTTTGTTGTAAGTCAGCGATGGCTTCTTCTACTAGGTTTCTGGCTGCCCTAGTTTCTGCGACTGATTGCTGAATGGTATTGACAACTGTGTCGGTGAGTTGCCCGATTTCTTGCACAGCAGTGTATAGGCCAGTAAAGGCGTCAAGATTAGAATGGTTACGCGGAGGAGCGGGTGCTGGAACAGGAAGCGGCGTATCTCTTTGCGGAGAGGGAGGTCGAGCAACGCCTGCTCGAGTTCGGCAATGATGTGAATAGCCTCTTCAACATCATTTTTAAAAGAATCGGGAAGCAACAGCAAAGCGTAAGCACGAATGCGTTTTTGGAGATGAAAGAAACGGTGACGGAGTGTGAGTTCAGTGGTTTCTTTAGCGATGGTTTCGATAAGGGCTGCTGTGCGGATGATGTTAACGATGAGTCGAACGGGGAAGGCACCTCTTTCGGTGAGAATTCTGTCGATTTCGAGGGCATGTCCCTCACAGAGGATGGCGGCTTCAATGTAGGATTGGTCATCGATTTCTGCGGTAAGGGTTCCGTATTGTTCTGCTTCAGGGTTGGAGTCATTGGTGGCGACAGTGACGGGAGTGATGTAGGCAGTGGGGAAAGACATTTCAATGTTCGTTGGTAGTTGATCAAGTGCGAATGCGGTTGATTGACTGGGGAATGGTCAGAGGGCGTGTTGCTTCTTATAAGCATTTAGGATTCGAGCGGAGTTCTTCAGATTCTTTTCTGGGAGCCATTTATTATCTCCTGATGAGTATCCTTTCCACGAAACAAGATAATGTCGGCGATTGCCGGTTCCTTTGTGAGACAGGATTGCTTCGATTTCATATTCTTCTTCTTCTTCGATGATATCCGGGGTGGTTCCGGGAAGTTTGGACCGTGTACGTCTGTTTCGCTATAGGATGATAAGACAGAAGCATGGAACGTAGGGTGAATCTTCCACTTG
>JABCPU010001248.1:0-10354 GCA_016800925.1 Suillus spraguei
TCTTGATATCCAAGTGTAAGCACGCTGACTTACCTGAGTTCCCATAATCAGTACATATACCGCCGCTGATGCTGAAAGCTAAGCTTTCAGTATTTCACCTTTTGGTGTAACGGTTATGCGGGCGGCGGTCTGACCATGTTACACCAAGTCCGTTGTTTCTAGCCACAGTAATGAATTTTGATTCTACCATACTTAATTACGAGTCACAACTACGCGGTATACTGAGCCAGCGGATACACGAGCCTACATTATACTTAAGACACTACACTATGCCAGTGAGGCAGTGAGAATGAAAAGGACGAGAATGAACCAGTCCCGAACAATGACATTACGTAGATCTACTAAGATGATGCCCCGATAGAGATAGCTTCAAGCCTCGAGAAATTCCAGTACCTCCTCCACTGATGGACGATTTGCACTCTCAGTCGACCAGCAGCGCCGCATGAATTTTAGGTGATTGCTTGAATGTGCAGGGTGTTATTAATGGGCTCGCGGTATTTGAACTTTAATCCCATGACTTGCAGGGCAGTCTTGACCCACCAATAGGGTGGTTTGTCGTATAACACCTGCGGATACCGTGTCAGCGTCATAAACAAACGTAAATGGGACACTGACCTGAAGCATGATACACCCAAGAGCATATATATCACTGGATTTGGTGGCACACTGTACGGTGTCACCGTCCTGGAGGACGACGAGCTCTGGAGCTGCCCAACGAACGGCGCCAGTTTGGTAAGAGAATGCCGGGTTGGATTCTACCATGATATTCGAAACACCGAAGTCTGCAAGGCGCGGGGATCCATCGGCAGCAACCAAGACATTGTTCTATAGACACAGTCAGTTGAATCACGGAATGTACAGTGTGTGTGAACATACAATGGTGAGATCGCCGTGAATCACGTTGTTGTCATGGACTGTCGACAGCGTGGTTATCAGTCAAACCAGTCATTTCCAAGCCAATCCGTTACTTACGATATTTGAGCCCCTCAGTGATTTGCTTAAGCTTTGAGACACAGTAAGCTTCCGTAATCGGCCTCGAAAGAGAAACTTACGATGCAAAGCCTATCCATCGTCGTGAGGGTTTCATGTGCAAGGTAGGAATTCAATGTCCCATTCGGCATCCAGGGGGAAACCAATGCTCGAAATGGACTAAAACCTGTTACGGTGCCATGCAAGCGTAATACATAGCAATGGTTTAATCTGGTCCAGACCTCGAGTTCGCGGTCAAGATTCTGCGTTCCACCGAAATGAAATTCAGACACGCGACAGTTCCAGCAGCTACGCAAACATACATGATTTATTTTGGCAATTTCCGTATCAGTGAGGCTTGGGAACCGTGGAGATTTGACTGCGACCTGAGCATAAGTGAGAAAAAGTATGGCGAAGATCAATGTGTGACATACCAATTCCGGAGTTGTGTCCCTGTTCAATACGCATTTGTAGACATCTCCAAGTCCACCTGAAGCGATCGGAAAATTGGCTTGCCTGGTGGCAATGCTGTTGTCTATGATGAACGAATCATACGTTGATGTTTGAGCGGTTGTGATCTGAATTAGAGAAACAAGTTGCGAGTGCTCTTCCTCAGAGCTGAAATAGCGTCCGCTTTGCCCGTCCTCAGAGGAGGTCTCGCTTTCGGAAGGCCCAGTAGCGTCAGATACGGATGGTGAATTGGGTCGTTGAAAGTAAGCCGAGACTCGACGTGCAATAGTCTTCACAGGAGTTAGCATATTGATAGGAGAAGCACAGACACCAAGGTATGCGGATGCGTTTTCCTAGCAACAGTGATTTGCCGTTTTATACACAAGAACCACAGCAGTTACCGTTAAAATCGCAAAGTAAATCCACCAGCAGTTCCGGGGAGTAGAAATTGCAGAGGGCGCACAGTAGAAACCGCAGCCGGCATAGACTGAATGAAATCCACGCTGAATGCTGGTCTTCCACCACGCTGAATGCCAGTTTCTAAACGAATCGATTAGAGAAAGGTGGTCAATGAGCTCATCAGACTTCTTGAAGCGTGTTCAGGGATGTGACCGGCGCAGCTATCAATTGAAATCTTGGCGCAAACTGCAATATTGGTGGAACATGGATCTTGATAACCAAATCTATGCCAGCAAATGCTGCCTATCGTCTGACTTTGAGCGCTGAGAAATATGCGCTCATCCTTAAAATGAATGATTCCACAAGTAACTCGAGGCGGCGCCTACTTTATGATTCGTGGTGTTCTGTCCACAGTAAGTCCCTTGTTTGAACTTACCATATCGGATAAAGGGAACTCACATCCTGATCATCGATCAATCATATTGAACTGCCTGGACTGTCCCTTCAAAGCCTTACGGTCCATCATCCACGGAAACTCGAGTGATGTGTGTGCGCATCTAAGTATAAAGTTGCTTCGAATTTCAACAGAATACTCTTCTGTTGCCTGAAATGGGAGAAACCGGCCTCGCGGATTCTCTGTTGGTAACACTGTTAGTAATTCAAGCCTCGAGGCATGATACACTGGATGCGAAAGATAGCACATATTACCTGGGATTTGATGAGGTGTTGGCGGTATTCTCCGGAAGTTTAATCCCGGAAGGATCATGCTTCCGAGTCAGTGCATGTGATGATCGATAGTGAGTAGCTGGCTCGCTGGCCTCAAGCCTGAGGACAAATAAGTCCTATCATTGGAAGTACATGGAACAAATAGTTCCCTGCATATCACGGGGTAGAAACGGCCAATCCAAACCTACATAATTGATGGCAACCGGAATTTTGCTCAAGGGTTAGTGGTGATGGTCAGGAAACATGAAGCGTCTATTGGAGCTCTGAAGAATAAATCTACGAAAGGACAAGCAATCAATCTGCAAATGCCCATTGCGTGTGGATAGACATTAACCTGAGGTTATTGAGGTCATCGATTTAATGACTTACTATTGAGTACCGTAGGTCTAACAGATGGGCAGATCATGTGGCAAAAGTATGACGCGACGCGATACACGTTATACAGCAACATCATCCAATCGAGTCATATTCAACAACCCCTTACCAAATCCACTGGCAACCGCTTTAAACCCGTTATCTTGCACATCCGCGAGGAACAGCTCGTGTTGATCTGCCATCCTCTCATTATTCCTCCGAATTTCCTGAATGACACCATGTTGGCGGACGCAAAGCGGGCATTCAGTCTCGTGGTCCAACAGGCACCTATATTAAATGTACGTTAGTACTGACATGAGATAACCAGGCGAGAGATGTGATTTCGAGAAAAGGAATAGATCGATTTAAATAATGAATAGGCGAGATACATACCGCTGGTGATATGAGTGGTTGCACATGAAATGAACACTGGGAAGGTCGAGCTGACCGCTGCACTGAGAGCAGCGCGTCACACTAAACACTTTTGCATGCATCGGGTCCTCTAGTTCAGCCACTTGCTTCAGCTTCGCATTCGTCTCCAGCCGGTAAGAGTTGATCAGTTGCTGGTCCTGTGACACGAAAAAATCATCAGCGTGAAAACGAGAAAGAAATGCGAGGAATTCACAGTCTGCACTTCCTCCCTTGCCTCCTTGATGCGACCCATCAGCCAGTTCTTGACAAGTCCTACGCTCGCTACTCCATTCCTACTCAGTATCTGGACTACACCAAGTGGAGGTATTGTTCGCTCCTTCTCGATATGTTCCAGAATCTTCTCCACATCCGCCTGGTGCCGCGTGAGTAGCTCCGGCGTGCTTGTCAAGAAGCGCAGCACTAGCTCATAGAGGTGTGGGTGCGTTGGACCATATCGTACAAGGGCCTGTACAACTTCTGTTGATGCGGAGGACTCGGATGGCGATGCGTTGTGCTTGTCCATCCAAAACCGTAAAACATCCTCATACATCCCTAGTTTCTCCCAAAATATGACCAGACCTCGAGTATAGCTGTAGCTGCTGCATAGAATCAATGCATGTGTCTTATCACACGGTAGAGAGTCGCTCGTCAGAATTTTGAGTGCCTTGTCCTGTTGTTCCGGAGAACCCCCGTCAAGGTAGAGCTCAAGTAACGTGTTCCAAACTGCTGCCTGATTACGCTTCTCCGAGTCTTCGTCTTCGCCGGAACTCACATTTGGAAGAGAAGATGGGAGAGAGGATAGCGACTGTCCCCACCGACGTGCGGCTACGCTTTCCAGGAAACGGACAAAATATGACGGGTGATCGACAAAATGTGCAAAATAGAGCGTAGGTGAAGGTCGTTTTTCTTTGGATGGTGTTGGTGCGCTGGGCTGTGTTTCTTGAGGCTCCGTGAGGTCTTCCCCTTCATCTGCTTTGAGTTCCTCAACTTTGTCTTCCGCCGCGGGTGCACGGGAGAGGGCAAGATACGAGAGGTACGATGGGGCGCTGACCGCCGGTGTACTCGACTGTTGCGGAGTAGTGTCCTCTGCTTCGGGTACGGTGAGAGGCCCAGAAATGGTGCAAAGATCGATGAGGAGCTGTGTCGTCTCCTCTGGGAGATTATCTAACATAGCGCGTCCGTACCTTGCGAGGTTACTTTCTGCCTATATAAATGCGTTAGCCTCATATAGGGAAAAAATACAAACAGAAACGATGAAGATTGGACTTACCGCGACAGCTCCCAAGTGTCTCAAATACGTCAATGCCTCTCCATACTTTCCAGCGTCCTCAATCATAACCCTCAGATAATCCTCGTGCCGTTTATAGCGCTTTGCAAGGTAGCTGGCATGATCAAAGTACCCTGCCTGCCTGCACACCCGGATAGCAGTGTCCAGGTCAAATGGAAGGTCGCCATTCGACTCCGCTGCACCAGAGCGTCGAGACTCTGTTTTAATGAAGCTGTCCAAGCGTGCGACGTCTTTTAGTTTAGTGTAGGTATTAAGCAGAAGAGTGGTATGATCAGCGTTTGCGAGGCCAAGGGCATGTAGTTCTTGCAGATAGGTAACAAGATTGTGTATGCGCTGAGCATCCAGGAACTGTACCACAAATGTCAGATCTGTCGTGCTGGGAAAAAAACACGAACAACAGACTTTTCTAACGACGTAACTCGGTTTCACCCACCCTATCGTCTTCACATAGCACGTCATTGCGCCATCCCAATCTCCTTTTGTGTAGAGGTAGTCACCGTGCTGACGGTGAATATCAGCTACGTAGCTCTCGTCGAGGTGCTGTGTCTGTGCAAGACTCAGTGCAAGTGGGTAAAGAGCTTTTGCGTACAACATGGAGAGTTTCGCAGAGGTAGATTTCTCGCCAAGGCGAGTCAGCTAAACAAGAGTAGCAACGTCAGATTCAAAAGCAACGCACAGTGCTGAACATTGTTGGGACACACCTGCCCACCATTCGTGAGGATGTAAATATTTCCCCACTCCGAAATCACCCCTTTGATACCCTCCGCGAACATCCCGGTATATCCAACTACCTTATTCTCCATGTCAAACACAGTCACCCTTGACGCATCACCGTCTCCACCTGCCGCTTGTGCCCCAAGCTTTCGCGCAGCAGATGACGTTGAAACCGTCGTGGGTGGCGAAACAACTATTACATAGTTAAGGTGGGTGTGGATCGACGACTTGTAGCCTGTCAAAAACGTAATGTCACTTCTCAGTACGTAGATTCGTACCAATCCACCCACCTTCATAAGCATATGGCGGCTCCCTCCCCTGTAAACCATACCCATACACTGCCTCGTCTCTTGCAAGCACGATCTTCTCGGCGCGCCAATCCATCACCGCGCATCCTAGTCCACATCCAATATCATCCAATAATACGCTAGATCCTCCACTCCCTTTTCCGGACACGTGGTACAAGTATACCGAGTTCGTAGTCACAATGAAAAGATGCAAGTTGTTATCCTTAGCATCGGCATTAGTAGGATTGGGAAGTTCTCGGAAACCGAGGCCTGTGATAGGTTCAGGGGATGATTCATGAATGGTGCGTGTCTTCGGAAGTGCAGTCAGGGATGATGCGGAAGATAGCGACTGGTCCAAGTGCCTGTAAAGTAGCACGGTCCCGTCGGCTAAGCCGATAGCGAGGAAAGACAGCGTAGAAGAAAGTGCAAAGCAAGAGACCTAAATTACAAGCTCACCAAGCGAAAGCTGGACGTAGTAAGCCACTCACCGGATGAGGCTTATTGCTAGGCTGAACCTTGGAAGATCTCAACAACACTGGTGCTTGAGTTCTCGGGTCCATCTTCTCGAGATCCCAAATCTTCAACAAACTACCCCGTACTGCATCCTCCTCCCCAATTGTTACCAACACACCCTTCCTCTCTGCCATGTGCATTACTCGTCCCCCCATATGTGCGACCCAACTCGTTGTCGACACGAACTCCTTGTTGAGAATATGTATACTGCCGTGAATATCCGCAGCGAGTAGTCCAGCACTGGAGGAGACGATAGTCGAAATTTCTGACGCGTTTTTGAAGATCTCGGGTGAGCTAGCCAGGTCATGGATGTCCTTTACAGGGTGAACATCGAAGAACACAAATTGGCGAAGCTGAAGAGGCCTGGTAATTGAGGGCAACTACAAGATCTGACAGTGGCCAACATACCGCAGTAGCAGCTACACCAGTCGTATTTGCCATTGAACTTACCACCAAAATAGACTGCTGCAGTTTGTGACAAGGGAGGATTCGAACAACGCTGGAACCTATCTTGTTTCGAGTCGCTACTGTGGGAACACTGAAGTGTTGTAATGTAGGAACAATATATAGGTGACTATATTAGAGTTAGTAGTGAAACTCAGTAGTACTGACTGTGTCACGTACCGAGGCGCTGACATAACATATCATGTATCTACTACTCTGGATTCATCGCGAAACATAGCCAGATCTGCGAGCATATCTAGGAAATCTCAGAGGACACGTTGTCATGAGCAGACAACTCCAAGCATGGGAGCAGCAAGAGCGGGTTCTCAAAAGAGATATGAAGGTATGAAATGTCGTGATCATTATATTGTACAGAGCGCGAGACGGAAGATACAACATATAGAAAACTGGTATGGTACCACGAGCCACATAGGATAGTCAGGAGGTGTCTAGTAGTTTGAGCTGTCGCCGTATAAATATCACGACTTCGTTGGCTGAAGGCCTGCGTTCCGGCTCATCAGACCAGCACTTCTGCATGAAATCCCATAGAGGATCCGTGATGGGTGGAGTCACTGGTCGAGCAGGTCGCCGGCCTTTAAGTATCTGCACGGTAACTTGATGGTCACTACGAAATCCGGAATACGGAACTTTTCCCGTGAAGACCTGAGAAGAGAGTGATAATTACATTGCACGGTATTAAGGTCTGTCTACAAACCTGCAACATGATGCATCCGAAAGAATAGATGTCTGATGCCAACTGGGGCGAGCTGATTACCTCGTCATCTTCTGGAACTTGAAAGTTTTCAGGTGCGGCCCATCGCACATTGCTTCTGATATATGACGTCCCATGAAGCTCAGCACAAAAAGTGAGCATTCCATGGTCAGCTACGAAGGCGGTGCCGCTCTCGTCGATGAGAATATTGTTCTGAGTCACGTCAAAAATTGATTTGATGAAAAAGGTATCCGTGGTACTCACGCCGGTGAGATCACCGTGTACTATATGGTTGGAGTGCACTAATAATAGTCATATTAGCTTTGCGCTGGATACCGACGTTTACTGCGTACAATACTCAAGAGCTGAAGCGACATCTTTGAGCTGTGACAGTAAAGATTAAGATACGAGGTATATCATGCAGAAACGCTCACAATTTGGAGCATTCGAGTGAGAGTGAGTTTTCGGAAATCACGTTCGAGAAGCATGGTAAGTGAGCCTTTGTCCATCCATGGGGAGACGATGGCAGGCAGCGGACCAAACCCCTGAGTTACTCCCAGAAAAGGTAAGAGATTGGGATGTTTCAGCTGAGTGTTCCGCTGCAAGTCGTGTTCCAGCCTCTGAAGTGTTATACATTAGCAAATAAACGCATGGTAACCAACACCCAAACCTCGATAATGTTTGTCTTGCAACTGTCATTCGCAATTTCAAGTCGTAAACACTTTACTGCGACCTGGTAAAGGGAACAACAGTCAATTATGAACAGATTAATAGGTGTAAACTCGAAACTCTACCGTGATTCGAGGGTGCTTGCGTATGCATTTCCAGACATCGCCAAAGCTGCCTTGAGCGACAGGATATTGTGATAGTTCCTTGCTTATTTGCTCTGTGAGGTCGAGCAGACTAATAACCCGCAGACTCAATAAAAATGCGTGGGATAAATGCAGATACAAACTTATTTGCATTCTTGTCATGTATTGTTTTGACGTTCGCCGAAGTTGAACCAAGTAACAAGCGTAACTTGCTCCACCACTTGTTCAGAAAAGCTTGAATCCAGGGGGGAACCAGAATTTTCATATCGAAAGGAGACAATGTTCCGCGGTAACCAGGCTGCAACTCTTTATGAGAACCGTTTATCTATGCTTCTGTCTGAAAAAGGTTTTAATTGACATAACCCCCTAGACCTTTAGTTGGTATTCCTTCGGTAGCA
Organism: Suillus spraguei; assembly: GCA_016800925.1. Lineage (NCBI taxonomy): Eukaryota > Fungi > Basidiomycota > Agaricomycetes > Boletales > Suillaceae > Suillus > Suillus spraguei. The sequence continues at coordinate 8,478 of JABCPU010001248.1, forward strand.
TCGTCCTGACCTTGGATCTTGCAAGAATTTGCCTTTCTAATCCCATGATCACAAAATTCAATTATCGGAGTGGGAATGACACTAACGAGCGATCGGTACCATCAAAACTTTAGGTAAGGCCCGAGGCTGTACAGGATCGAGTAAGCGCAATGGATTACTGAATTTACATGCAGCTCAGTGTTCGTCCGGTCGCCGAACGTTCACAAAAGTCAGTGAATGTTCACCGGTGAACGTCACTATGTCGACAGGTAAACGTGAACAGCTATCTATAAAGTAATCTATAAAGTAAGGGGGGAAAGGTGGGAAAGTGCTCGCTAGCTCACATGGCTTTCGCTTGCGTCGCTAAAGGCCACATGGGAGCGCTTAGCTCGGTTTGGAAATTTCTCGCGTGGTTTTTTCGAGTGCCGATTCAATACACTGTTCTCCCATTGTATGATTGCGTGGATTTGTCACGTGCAGCGCCACATGGGTTAAAAATTTGCCACGGGTTGTCTGAAGCTGGGGTAAAACCAAATGATGGGTTGTCATCTGCCACAGGTTGTCTGAACCTGGGGGAAAATGAAATTATTAGGATGGAGCTGAGGCCAGGGAGCCCAAAGGGAGTGTTCAGCCAAAAGTGAAGCCAAAAGGAGTGCAAAGGAGTGCAAAGCAAAAAAGGAGGCCAAAGCCAAAAAGAAGTGCAAAGGAGATGGGAGATGGGAGATGGGAGATGGGAGATGGGAGATGGAGACGGGAATGGGAGACAGGAGACGGGAACGGGAGACAGGAGACGGGAATGGGAGACAGGAGACAGGAGACGGAGACGGGAGACGGGAGACGGGAGACAGGAGACAGGAGACGGGAGACGGGAGATGGGAGACAGGAGACGGGAGATGGGAGACGGGAGACACAAGACAGGAGACGGGACATGGGAGATACAGGAGATGCAGGAGACGGGAGACACAAGATGGGAGACAGGAGATGGAACATGTGACAACTTAATACTGTTGCCCCCTATTGAAACTTGACACAAAAGATTTAGTCAAGTTAATAGTTTCCAGTAAATAATTTAAAAATCAAAATCAAATGCAATGACATGAGGATGAGATGGGCAATAAACTCACAAAGATGGTGATGTGGTACTTTTACTTCTCTCAAAATATTGGTTAAAGTTATAATTTATTTCAAGACCTGTTATCATTATTAAAGATAATTATTAGGATGAAGCCAAGGCCAGGAAGGCAAAAAGAGTGCGAAGCACTCTTTTTGCCTTCCTGTGCCTTGGGCAAACAGAATTATTAGGATGAAGCCTTGGCCAGGGAGCAAAAGGAGTGCGAAGCACTCCTTTTGCTTCCTGTGCCAAAGGCACAACGGGTGGTGGACTCGTCTATAAAGTATGGGAGAAAGGTGGGAATCTGCCTCGCTAGCTCACATGGCTTTCGCTTAGGAACGCTTAGCTCGGCTATTTCTTTTTGGAAATTTCTCGCGTGGTTTTTTCGAGTGCCGACTCACTGTTGTCCCATTGTATGATTGTGTGATGTGTGATGCGTGATGTGTGATTGCGTGATTTGGTCACATGACTGCGCAGCTGGTGGAATTTGCCATGGGTTGGGGGTAAAACCAAATTATTAGGATGGAGCCAAGGGAGCCAAAGGGAGTGTGAAGCCAAAAGTGAAGGCAAAAAGGAGTGCAAAGGAGTGGAAAGCAAAAAAGGAGGGCAAGCAAAAAATGAGTACAGTTGCAGAAGATGGGGTAAAAACAGAAGAACTCATTAGGGCTGGAAGGAGTAGTGGCGCCATCAAAAGGCATGGTCAAGTTGTCAATACCTATGACAAGCTACTCCATCAGGCACCAATATCAGGTTGGAAGTTGCCAGCAGGCTGGAAGTGTCCTCCCCC
>JABCPU010001249.1:0-10333 GCA_016800925.1 Suillus spraguei
GATCCGCGTGTGCTTCGAGGTCATACCAATGCTGTCAACTCTCTCCGCCTGACTCCTGATGAACGCTATCTTGTCAGTGCATCAATGGACTGCTCTGTTCGCATCTGGGACCTCAAGATAAACCAGCGGTAGGCCAACCACTTTTGCACGACATGAACTCCTGGTCGTTGCCGTGTCTCCCGATGGACAATATATCGTCAGGACTGTATTGGACGCAAAATCTATGTATGGAGCCTTGAAGCGGTACTCGCCATCTCCTCATCTATCTCTTTAATTGGGTGCCTGCGACGCCTCCCATGCCCTAAACAGCTGAGTCACAACATAGGTTCGAGAGATATGTTAGTGACGTGCCATCTTTTATCTGCGCTGCTCAGCTGACACCGATACAGGGCAGCGATTTCTGGAACAATACTGTGAATTCTGATACAGATTTCACACTTTCGAGTTTGTACCCGCCGCTCACAACCAATTTTCAACTTCGCCTGCGCAATTTATTTGGCTCCCTGCGCTTCAGCGCTCGACCTGCAAATGCTCCCAAGCAAACACTGCTCCAACCCCGGCGTTGGACTCTCGGCTTACTCCCCACGAGAAGCTCTCGACATTCTGTCGATGTTGTTGCTCCTTGTAAACTTGAAGAGGTAGGATTATTGAAATATATTTGCAGAGAATCGGCATAACCCCTGAGACTGATGCGGAAGCAGCTGCGGCTATGCAACGTACGGATGACATGAATAACAACAGTCAAGGTCAAAGTATAGCAGGGGCGCATTGCGCAAGGACTCGTGTTGCTATGCAAGGACGATCCGCACAGCTCATGAGCAAAGTTACGTTGACGAGACAGGAGAACCAACGCATGTGGTAGGATGCTGTGCATTCGATCTCCATTTTATTCGTCGTCGGCCGACGTCACATTACTCGTCAGGTGTTCTGGGTCGCTGATGCTCTGTCATTGCCTAGGGCCAGTATCTTTTTCTGTCTCCGCTCGAGCCATACGTTCTTCGAGGCCCATTACTGTAAACTGTATGAGCACGTTGAAGCTGCATCATACCCTTGCAGTTTCATTTGCTGTCCGTATCACGTCGGAATATACATACGCTGCACCCACTGATTACCGATTTACATCCTGTTTTCTTGGCATGCTGCTGAATGCCCCAACCTGATTTAATCGATGCATGATAGCGGATCTTCAAAATTTCAGACCTTCACTTTTATCGTGCGCACAGGTCGAAAGATCAACACTAAACTGGCATGAGAGCACCGAGAGTAAATTACAGAGGCAATTTAGCCGTATAAATAGACCCTTTGCTAACTCCACACATGACGGCATTGCTACGTCGATACCTTTGCTATAGCTACGATGTGCCCTTGCACCCATCATGATCTTTTCTTGCAGCCAAGATCTGCCGCAGACACTAAAAGCGCATTCTTGCCGTGATATCCACTTCAAGAGATTCGATTCGATTTTACCCTGCTCAATATTAACAGGGATTCACGACTTCAGGCTTGCACAGGCATCAATCTGCCAAAGGGAGAGTGCTATCCTGGAGAGGATAGAAAAATATTGCTGCAGATCAATACTCGCTTCGCCACCTAGCGTCTAAACAGCTGCTATAAACAACTTGAATTCCTGCATGACCGTCGTCATGACCTGGATAAATGGAGCAACTCTACGATGAGCGATATGTCAAGGCTTGGAATCATTGATAGAACAAATGCAAATGAGGCGATGGGGCCACCCATACCCCGCTATCGTCACAATGGATCTTTCTACGGCTATAAGCAGGCAAACATCATTGCGTATGTCTGATTAATTAGTCAGGATATGAAGGTACTAAATTATGAAAGTTTCAGACCCAGGAAGCCGCTGGGATGTATGTGTAAGTACTAGATGATGCGCGAACTGCGGAGGAACTTTGTCCCATTGTCAGGTGTTTCGAGATACACTGCAGCTTTACACAAGTGACATACAAACTGACTATTTAACAGACCTTTCTTACTTTCAATGTCCAACCACACTCATGGTCATCAACTCTGTGCATTATTGATCGCTGCAATTTATTTCCCGTTCACCCGCTGCTGACTGTTACAGTGCAGTGATTCATTCCAAGACATTCTCAGTTAACATAATGCCGCGCAAAGAAGCCAGTTCACCCACGTTAGAAAACAGGACGGACTTAAGTTCCAGTTCCGATAAGCGCAGAGGGCCTACCTCCCTATGGTGCACAGTACTATCAGGACCCTCTGGAAAGGTGAGCCACCGCATTGAGATGTCGTCAAGTAACTAACTCGATAATAAACAGGCGGGAATGAAGCGCTCCCTCCTCGATGGCAAAAGTTCAAAGTGTTGGATAACAAACCAAAATATCAAGACGATAGACTCCTAATGTATTCAGAAAAACGACCTCTGCCAGGAGTCCGACTGGGTCAGTGAAGAATTTGGCACCGGGAGTGAGAAATTGACGACTACATATAGATGCACCGGGAGATCTTATTTCCGGATGCGAATGGCACATCTCACCGCTTGGTCGGTCCTACTTCGTCAACCACAATACTTGGACCACATCGTGGAAGAAACCAACACCAGAACGTCTAGCAGGGAGCCTGACACCAGAATGTGTCATTGAAGGTCACTCCGCGTTCATATGGAGCCTTGCTTGTTTGGGCACTAGTGGCAATATACTGAGCGCGTCGTCTGATCGCTCAATTCGTCGATCGGCGAAAGACGGAGGGAAGCTTTGGGATGGTGACAGTGGGATGGTGATCTCAATGGCACTATGTCCAGATGAAACAATGCTCGTGAGCGGAAACGCTGATGGCAAAGTTCAGTTGTGGAATACAAAAAAGGGGAATATGGTCGGAGACCCATGGAAGGCTCATCGTGATACAGTGAGGTACCTTCATTGGTCTCCAAGTGCGATGGAGATAGTAAGTGGATCACACGATGGCACCATACGACGATGGAACCCGCTTACTGGCCAAGAAATGGCACATCCGATAGCGACCAGTCACGGTTGGGTGTCTGTTGTCAGATACTCCCCACAAGGCGATAAGCTCGCAAGTGGCGGTGCGGACAAGGTGATTTGTGTATGGTCAACTGATGGCGAGCTCCTCATCGAGATCAATGAGCACGACGACTGGGTGATGTCGTTATGTTGGTCCAATGCTGGTACACACATATTCTCCGCATCATTAGATAGTACCATTAGGAAATGGCGGTCGACTGATGGTAAGGAGCTCGCCATCCTCCGCGGTCATACCAGCGGCATCAACTCCCTTTTGTTTATCTCCCGATGAAAGCCATCTTTTCAGTGCATCAAAGGACCATTCAGTTCGCATCTGGAACCTCAAGACCAATCAGGCGATTGGAGACCCACTCTTCCATGACGACCAAATCTGGACTCTTGCCATGTTTCCTGACAGCACACACTTTGCCAGTGCTGGTGTGGACGCAAAGGTCTATGTATGGAGCATGGACGCAGTGCTGAAGCAGCACGGTGGTAGCGTGCGTATGCATATTGCCGTCGTTGGCGTTTTTTGTCTGAGCGGATTTGGGGTATCGTTCAGGGTGCGCATGGGTAGCAACGCAGAGCTCGTCGCGAAGTTCACAGTAGGTCAACTCTATTTCTCTTCCACAGCAATCTCATTCTATCCCAGGGATGCAACAGCTCGAATTAAATACGTGCGCCAATCAGTTGCAAATATTCTCATACATTGTTCATTCATATTTTTAGGTATGTGACTCCCCTCCCATACTCAAACAGCAATCCTACAACAGCACATTTGGAAGATATGTTAGTGATGTTCATTTTCCCTCGGCGCTTCCTAGTCTGACGCTCAGTGGTACAGGGCAATGACTTCTGGGGCAATAATACGGACCCGATCCACGCCGCTCCGCAGGCACACTATCTCTCCTTCGTCTACACAATGTGTTCAGTTTCCTCCGCCCCAGAACTCAACCTGTTGATGCGCTCCAAGCAATCCCACTCAAGATCCGGCACCGGAGCTTCAACTTCTTTCCTGCGAGAACCTCAACAGCTCTGAGTTCTGTCAATGTTGCTCCGTGTCGCGATGAAGATGTGAGTTTGCCATTATCGATATTTTCCCGTCCTTCATATCCCCGATCGACAAATTTTGCAGAGATACGGTATCACTCCTCCATCTGAGGCAGAAGTGGCCGCAGCTATGGGAACCACGGGCGACAATCAGGCTGATAGTTCAGCACAACAAGGTCAAGCTGTATTGGGAGCGCAACGTTCTCAAGTACTATGCAAGGGCAATCAACACCTATGGTTCACCCACGAAATTCTAGCGCTGGCACGGATGAATCGTCGTGTATGATAGGTTGCTGTGGGCTTTCGTTTCATTTGTCTTGGCGCACTACTAGTAGTGATTAGGTGTCCCCTGCGCTAGCAGCTGATTCTTCGGTGGCCATCTTTCCCGCCTACTATGTTCTCAAACAAATTTCGTTATACCGGTACGCCCACTTCGTCCAACGCTAGGTTACTTCACATCCGCCAAGTGAAATTTGACATCCTCTCACACGACGACGCACGCGCTCACATGTACCTATGGATTATCTGGTTATCCATACTTCCGCCCATGATACTTCACTTACACTATTCTCAGCATCCGTTATTACATCACGCTTGTTCACGTATCCATAAATACATAATCATTAATAATTATTGATGTGACTGCGATAGGCCATCGGTCGACCTGTCACCGGCAGCTGTAATAATGAATGACGGGCGGTTTTATGTAATGACAATGTATTCTGACTACGCTTCGCTGTTTGAACTCTATGTGATTTGAAGTGCGGAGTTTTCGAAACGAGTCAACTCTCGACTCGTTGAACTGCGACTTCTCGTTCACAGGTGGCAGCTAACGCGCACTGCTCAGGGACAGGAATGCAGAGTAAGTACCACTCGACCGTATTTGCGGCCGCTACGCCACTTGCAGGATTGCTGTAAGCACCGGTTACTTCGGATCCATTACTCGCAGATAGTGATACTTGGCAGTAAAGAGATAGGAGAGTGATAGAGGTAATCACCGCATGTCCCTTCCCATAAACTTTATAAACTGTTCCGCGACGCCTGTGACTGTGAAGCAGCTAACTTGACGGTGTACTTGAAGTTGAAGGGCACTATGCCAATGTCACCAAGTCCCTGTGTTTATCACGAGCACCAAGAATGGAAGTCTGCATGTGTCGTGTGTTTTGCGCCATCGAGAGGGTAAATCTCCTTACTTCGGATCAAATTCGGGTACATAATCACTAGCACTGCGGAAACGAGGTCTCGGCTCGAGGGTCCAACCCGATATATAGATTCTAGTGTGTGCCATTGAAATTCGTTGATCGAGCCTTGTCATTGGTCAAAGACCAGTTGCGGTACGAACACTAAATATCAAATGTCAGTGCATTCAAATATTCGAGCTCAAGTCTCACGAGTGGATGAAAATCTGTAAGCAATATCGGACCGACCGTCTTCATTGAAGTTCTGTTGGTGCACTTGGCACTCGTAGTTCGTTGAAAAGCCAGCACGAGCATTGAGAATAAGACAACTCCTGCCATATATGAGTTTGACACAGTCGGTCTCACCATTGGACCAACGTGTTGTTCCAGTTGTGACAAAGGAATGAGGAAAGCTGAGCTGGAAAGAATTCTGACGTGCGCGACCAAGGTCAGGAACCGCTGATGTGTCAGCATTTCGAAGAAGCGGCAACCTGAACCGAAGACGCCATAATTCAAGAAGCCAGCATCACATTAGCAGGGAAGCAACCGGAGGCTCTAAATGTGGCCAAGTACAGGTCTTTCTGGTGGCAGACTCTCAGAGTCCCATTGGCCTCAGGTCGGCCGTCACCAAGACTATGATAATCTAACATAACATTTTTCAAAGAGGTTCTGTGCAACTCTCCTTGCAGTATTCTACTAGGATTCCTTCTGTGCATGACTGTTTAGGTACACGCTCGCCGTAAAGCTATTGGTGCTGCACTGCAACGATTTGCCATCGTCTGGCCACAAGGCAAGTAACACCCCAAAATCATTTCAGTCAAAGCTTCTATAATGCGTGTGGTTTTTCCAAGGTCTTGTGTAGCTATCGCACGCAGTAGTGGAAAATGTCGGATGTCGGCTCGTGGAACGAAAAGTGATCTTGTTCTTGCCTACGCCTGAATTAGAGGCACTGACAAAATAACAATATGGCAGTTTCGGTACACCGGTCCAAGCCACAGGTGTCAGGGAACTAATGGTATTTCGAAATGGAACGATGTCATGGTACGTATGTCAAGCGTCCGACTAACCAGACGTTCGACCTAAAGATTCGCAGACGGTGCTGGCATTTGCATCGCGAAGCCCAGATCAATGACGTTGAATAATTTTGTTCGGTTTAACCTTTGTGCCTCATGGGGTATAAAGAGTGGCATGTTATGCCTACTAATGCCCGTTTTCATTTTTGGCACCAGTATGAAAGTCACCGCCGCTTCTGTAACTCTTCTGGTCGCTACTGCTCTCCCTGAGCTCTGCGCTGCGCTGCCCACCGAACGTGATAGCAGTGTGCCAACAGGTGAGTTCGTTGCTTGCCCTATTTTCAATGATAAGCTCATGCCATCGGCTTATCAAGAAATTCAAATTCTAAATTTCGCACTCACGCTTGAACACCTTGAAAATGCCTTTTACACACAAGGCTTGCAGAAGTACACCCAGCAGGACTTCCTTAATGCAGACCTGCCTGCCTGGGCCCGTGGACGATGGAATCAAATTGCACAACACGAGTCGACGCACGTGTCATTCCTTGAGAGCGTAATTGGTGATCAGGCTGTACAGCCATGCACCTACAGTTTGTGAGTAGAGATTCAGGTAATCTATACGTTACTGAATGGGCTGTCGTCGCGTTAGCCCTGACACGGACCCAATGTCTTTCGTAACAACTAGTTTCAAGTTGGAGACGGTCGGCGTTTCAGCGTATTCTGGCGCGGCCCAGTTCTTGGCGACCTCAGTAAGGTGTGGTCATCATTTGATTACGATTGTGCTAATTTCGTCAGGATTATATTACGTCATCGGGTGCTATTCTAGCTGTTGAAGCAAGACAGTCAGCATGGATTAATTCGGCGGTTTGAATGCTAACCCGTGGAACACTGCGTTCGATGTATGTCACCTTACTCGTTGCTGAAGTGTGCTACTCAAACCCATCTGTTTAGACTCCACTTAGCCTTAACCACGTGTGGACAATCGCGTCGGGCGTTGTCGTGTCATGCCCTTCCTCAAACATGCCACTGCCTGTGAAAGCGTTTCCCGCATTAACCTTCCCGCCGATGCCCAGCCAGGCCAGACCGTCCAAGTTTCTTTCGACGCAACAACGACCTCTGAGCCACTCTATGTCGCGTTCATTTGCTGGCCTCGGTGCCACTTATGTACCAACTGAGCCCTCAAATGACCGTCGAAATCCCATCGACTCTACAGGGTGTCGTGTTCCCTGTGATCACTTCCAGTAATACGGCGGTGACCGATAGCGTGACGATCGCTGGACCCACCTTTTTGAGTTTTTGACTTCAACTAAACGGGGTGGACGTGGCGTAAAGTGCTCCAAGTGGTGTGAATTGTTACTGTATGAATTTTCTTTTTGACTTTTTTAACAGGTTTTTGTCGGTATCTAGTATATTGTCGGAGTTTCTCCTCGTAAAAACATTCTTTAAGAACTTTGAACATTCCCTATAGTACGTACTTATACGTACGTCTGGACGCAGACATTGTATATATGATCTCGCTAGAGCGTCCTGTGACCCGTGCGGCCAACTCGCACTGGTCAAATTCGAGTCCACACCCGTTGTGCCTTCGGCACAGGAAGCTAATGTCAAAATGTCAAGTGCATTCAAATATTCGAGCTCAAGTCCACGAGAGTGGATGAAAATGTGTAAAAATGGCTCATGCGACATTGGACCGACCGTCTTCATCGAAGTTCTGTCGGTGCACTTGGCACTCGTAGTTCGTTGAAAAGTCAGTACGAGAATTGAAAATAACACGGACTCCCGCCATATATGAATTTGACACCGTCGGTCTCACTATTGGACCAACGTGTTGTTCCAGTTGTGATGAAGAATGGAGGAAAGCTGAGCTAGAAAGAATTGTGACGGTGCAAGATCGCGACCGAGGAACCGCTGATGTGTCAGCATTACCATTACGAAGAAGCGGCAACCGAAGAAGCGATATTCAAGGAAGCCACTAAGACCGCATCCAGGATTCAGCAGGGAAGCAGCCTGAGGCTCAAAATGTAGCTAAGTACCGCTCTTTTTTCGCTGGCAGTAGTAACCACCGAAGTTCGGAGAGTGGTGGCACTCACCTAGCCTCGTCACCAAGACTATAATATAATGTTTTCGAAGACTCTGGTTTTGTGCAACTCTCCTTCCGGTACACCCGCAGCTTCTACTAGGACTCCTTCTGTGCATGGCTGTTTAGGTACACGCTCGCCGTAATGCAGTTACTGGTGCCGCACTTGCAATGATTTGCCAGCGTTTGGCCACCCAAGGTAAGTAACACCCCAAAAAACATTTTAGCCAAAGCTTCTATAGTGCGCATGGTTTTTCTAACAAGCCCTTGTTAGCCATCGCACACAGTAGTGGAAAATGACGGATGTCGGTTCGTGAAATGAAAAGTGATCTTGTTCTTGCCTAGGCCCGAATTGGAGGGCACTGTCAAAATAACAATGGCAGTTTCGGTACACTGGTCCAAGTCACAGGTAATGGTATTTCGAAACGGAACGATGTCATGGTACATATGTCAAGCGCCCGACTAACCAAACGTTCGACCTAAAGATTCGCAGGCAGTGCTGGCATTGGCATCGCGAAGCACATTTTAATGACGTTGGATAATTTTGTTCGGTTTAACCTTTGTGCCTCATGGGTATAAAGAGGTGGCATGTTATGCCTACTAATGCCCATTTTCATTTTTGGCACTCACGACAAACTTGAAGGTTTAGCAGTATGAAAGTCACCGCCGCTTCTGTAACTCTTCTGGTCGCTGCTGCTCTCCCTGAGCTCTGCGCAGCCCTACCTACCAAACGCGATGATAATAGCGTCCCAACAGGTGAGTTCGTTGCTCACCCCATTCCAGCGATAACTCATGCCATCGACTTGCAGAAATTCAGATTCTGAATTTCGCACTCACGCTTGAAATCTTGAAAATGCCTTTTACACACAAGGCTTGCAGAAGTACCCCAGCAGGACTTCCTCAATGCAGACCTGCCTGCCTGGGCCCGTGGACGATGGAATCAAATTGCACAACACGAGTCGACGCACGTGTCATTTCTTGAGAGCGTAATTGGTGATCAGGCTGTACAGCCATGCACCTACAGCTTGTGAGTAGAGATTCCACGAGGGTAAATTCATCCGTTACTGAAATGGCTGTCGTCGCGTTAGCCCTGACACGGACCCAATGTCTTTCGTAACAACTAGTTTCAAGTTGGAGACGGTCCGGGGTTTCAGCGTATTCTGGTGCGGCGCAGTTCTTGGCAAACTCAGTAAGTTGTAGTCCATCATTTGATTACAATTATGCTATTTCGTCAGGATTATATTACGTCATCGGGTGCTATTCTAGCTGTTGAAGCAAGACAGTCAGCATGGATTAATTCGCGGTTTTGAATGCTAACCCGTGAACACTGCGTTTGAATGTATGTCACCTTACTCGTTGCTGAAGTGCCTACTCAAACCCGTCTGTTTAGACCCCACTTAGCCTTAACCACGTGTGGACAATCGCGTCGGGCGTTTCGTGTCATGCCCTTCCAAACATGCCACTGCCTGTGAAGCGTTCCCCGCATTAACCTTCCCTGCCGATGCTCAGCCAGGCCAAACCGTCCAAGTTTCTTTCAACGCAACAACGACCTCTGAGCACTTTACGTCGCGTTCATTGCTGGCCTCGGTGCCACTTATGTGCCACTGAGCCTCAAATGACCGTTGAAATCCCATCGACTCTACAGGTGTCGTTTCCCGTGATCACTTCCAGTAATACGGCGGTGACCGACAATGTGACGATCGCTGGACCCACCTTTTTGAGTTTCGACTTCAACCTGATGGGGTGGACGTGGCGTAAAATGCTTTCCAAGCGGCGTGATTGTTACTGCATGGATTTTTTTGGCTTTTTGAACACAGTTTTTTTGTTAAGTGTCTAGTATCTTATCGGAGTTTCTCCTCGTAGAACATTCTTTAAGAACTTTGAACATTCCTATAGTTGCCTATAGTACGTACTTCGTGCGTACGGACGCAGACATTCTTTATCTTGTATATATATCTGTGACCCGTGCGGCCAACTCGCACTGGTCAAATTTGAATCTAAACATCGTTTGAT
>JABCPU010000125.1:0-169191 GCA_016800925.1 Suillus spraguei
CTGGAACGGTCCTGATGAAGTTCAAGTGGCTGCTGGTGGGTCTTGAGGGATAAATGTTCATCTCCATCATGCCGATTTTGGCGATAGAAGCGCTGAATGGTTGTATATCTAGCACGAACACTATTGTTATACACCACCAACGCCCCCACTCGTTCAAACTCATCCCTCGAATATGACGTAGTCTCAAATGATCCCAGTTGGTGGCCATTTATCAGTCCTAATATTTTTTACAGCTATTGGTGGGTTAGTTGTATCAGTTGATGACACCTCGATTTAACATTGACTTGTGGTTTCGCAGTTGCCGCCGCCGTTGTGGTGGTATATGATTGGGGTGCGTCGAACAGTCTTCAAAAACTGCTGATATTCTCATGATAATCTCAGTGCTGACACTAGCACAGAGGTAGGTCGGTGCTATTGCTGGAGTAGCCAACTTGCTAAGAACGGTGTTATAGACTGAACTGATCTGGGTAAGTGACAGAGTCTAATATTAAAAGAAAAGCGACAGAATACAATCCATTTGCGACAGAAACAACGTTGGTCGCTCATGACTGTGCTGTACTTGATGGTTCGTACCTTAAGTCATACTATAGCGTGACTAGCAAGTTGTGCTGACTCTAAAATATTCTAGACACGATGTATTGGAATACTATATTCTATGTATGTTCTTGAGGCCAACAAGTTGGTGCTGTGCTAATAGTCTGCCTCTCGTTATCAGTATCTTTGCTCTGCGTATGTCTTATATGCACTGTGTTCAATTCTTCTGACTGGCGGCACACAGTATCAATTACATCGGTCTCGCTGACAGATACAGTGAGTATTCTTCAACCATCATCTCATTCCCATGCAATGCATACATTATAATGTGCAGGGTGAGTGAGATTTTGACCGCTCAACTTGGCTCAGCATAATACTCAATAGGTGTGAGTGGAGCATAGGATCGTAGTACAAAGGCGATCACTAATTTGGTGTTTTAGGCAACATTATGTACTACGCTTAAATGTGACAAATGTGGTCATAGCTGCCATGCTGGGCGGTGAGTTGCAATACCTCAGTTATATTCACTTGACTGAAACATGATGTAAAGTCATCATGATTGCTCGGTTGCATGCCATGTATCAGAGATCTAGAAATATGCTCATCGTCCTGGTTATTATCTTCCTGGCCATAAACATTGCCTGTGGAGCACTCACGGTGATAGGACTCAAACCTACTGTAGGAGGTAAGCTTTACTTGTTGACTTGACGAACACGGCTCATTGGACAAACACTAGAGGAGCTGGTACTCTCTGGCAGACATATGTGCAATTATAGCTATGGGGGATCCACCCTGCTTCTAGCTTCAATGGTATGGATGCTCAATACCATTTGGGAGGCCCTCGCATTGTGTCTTTCAGTTTGGATTGCTGCGAAACACTTCTGTGAACTGCGACGACTCGGCCCATCGACAGGATCAACCATCGGTGACTGTTTCCGATGCTGATAAAGTTCACGTGCTTTATTTTGCAAGGTTAGCTTGTATGTAAATGTGGTTATCTTTTTCTGCTCAAGTTTCTGCACATCCTAGCTTTGCTGGCGTCTCTTCCCTCCAGCTTGTTTATTTCTCTCCAGAGGTCTTGGTACGGCGAGCTGTTGCTGACATTTACTTGTGACCACTGTTGACCATTTCTATAGACATCAACCTCTATCATAGCTCAGATACTTGAGGGTGCCATTCAAATTTTATTGGGCGTACAAATGTTTGTGTTGGGACCACGCCTCATCCTTAGCGTTCGAGAATATCACGCCAAACTTGTGGCCAACTCCGACGCAGAAACTAGCATGAGATCGATTGTCTTTGAGGAGCGTGTACATGTATCAACTAGCAGTACTGTGTAGAGAAGTGCTTGCCGAGTGTTCTGTAGGGAGGAGATATCTGGTCAAGGATCCGCTGTAGTATTTATTCAACTTATGGTTATGGTGTTTCAAAGTATATTTAACGTTCATGTAGACAAAACCATTTCTTGTTGCATCATTACTGGAACTTGGCGAACGGCGAGGTCATTGATAACTGTAGATACAGCGTGACGATGCGGTACAAGATGAATACAAAGGTGATATGGTGCTCACGTTCAAGTCTGATATATTGGTTTTCCCACTTATCGGGTATGATGGTGGAAATATCACGATCATGCGAATATCAGCAGTTTTTCAAACACTGTCCTGCTTACCCCATTGTATACCATCACAACACGAGTGGAGACTTGATGTTAGACCTCGAGACGTACTCATGCGACGGACTCATCCAATATCCCCAAGTCCACAAGTACCAGCGTACTATGCTCAAAGAGGGTCCACCCCTGGCACTCTTATCTCAGAAACCACATTCATATCTCAGAATGCGGGTAGTCTTCATAATATCCCTCAACGCCCATGTGGAGGCATGGAAAAAGGTATGTTGTGTCTTGCTCATTGATGAGAGTTGACTCAGGCCCCGTATTACACATCACAGAAGCAGTTCGCGAGAAAGGCTCTTGCATTTTCATACAGCTTGGGGCGCCCGGTCGCGTCGCAGAAACCCCGTTCTAGCCAAAGAGAACAATAGTCTGTACGTTCGTGCTTCATCCATCCCCTTCCCGAACAAGATAGATGTGACTTACCGAAGATGAAATTAAACAATACGTCGCCACGTACGCTGCTGCCGCCAAAAGTGTTATTCGAGCTGGTTTCGATGGCGTTGAAATTCACGGCCCGAATAGCTACTTGATCGACCAGTTCATGCAAGACGTCAACAACCAGCGCACAGACAAATACGGCAGAAGCATCGACAATCGTGCAACATTTGCACTCGAAGCAACAGATGCCATTGTGGAAGCCGGTGGAGTTTCCGAATCAGCCCGGCGCATTTGCTGTAGGTATGCTCTGTTCATAGAAATTGTATATTTGTTGGCTTTCTTGCCGACTCTTCATATAATTTGCCTAGTATTGGTGTGGGCATTCTCTAAATTTCCGATAACTAAAAATTTTTCTCGTACGAAGCTAACCAATCTGCTACCACGTATATCTTCACTGTATGCGGTCAGTGAATCTCTTGAGGTATCCGGTTATAGCCTCCTACAGGCAGTAAATAATAAGTCTTTATTCGTTCGTGTACATCTATGTATACCTCATCACATGTTTGCTTCAAGCTCGGACGGCCCAGCATTCGCTCAGCGTATTTCTTGAACTTCACAAATTTGGGTCCTTTTAACTCCTCGCCTAATTTATACCCCATCCCGACGGGGAAACTCCCTGTTTCCAATTAATCAGATTCAACTTCTCGGACAACGCACGACTGGGTGCCCTACCTATGTCAGTTTCGGTGATGATCTTGAGCCTTGCGAGATGTGGAGAGATGCATGCATCTGCAATAGTATAATGATCTCCGACCGCGAAATCTCTGCCCTCCTCGAGAAGTTCTTGAATAAACTCAATCCCCTTCAGGACATTGTCAAATGACTCGTTCCCTTCGATGAAGGGAAAATACGTTCCCTCGATGTGTTTGGTAGTCGCATCGACGAAGAAACGGACTTTGGCGCGTAAAACAGGATCCTTTGGCAGGAGACCAGAGTCTGGATAGAGGTCCGCCAAGAACTCAAGGATCACATTCGATTCTGCAATTTTAGCGGACAGGGACGAAGGATCCTCGGGTTTGACATTCGGCCCGCCATATGTCACAGCGGGCACCTATAGTCATAATGTCACGCTCGTCAGCAATGGATGCAGAATATAATCACCCATACCTGGCCGAGAGGGTTCACTTTGCTGGAGAACCACTCTGGTTTATTATCGAGATCAACTTGGTAGGCTCTGTAGGGTGCATTGGCTTCAATAAGAGCCAGTTCAACCTGTCAATTTGCGTCAGACCCGTGACGTGGTGCCAGCAGTTATTTCACCTTGTGGCTATAGCGTGAGATCTGCAGAGTTGTGGGTCAGACAAGTTTTGCACTTCACTCTCCATCGTTCCTCACCTTGCTCAAGTATAAAGTCAGCTGTTCGGACATGATGATAGCACTTTAACAAGGGAATGCTCGGGTTTATCTTCTTATCTTCTTAAGACGAAAGGGAGAACGGGTGGGAAGATGCTCGCTAGCTCGCATGAGTTGCGCCTACACCGCGTAGGGCCATGTGGTTTTCGGTTATTTCGCTAAAGACAATGTTTTCTGCTTACCTTGCTTACAGCTATCTGCATATCAATAGGCCAGAATCTGGAGAGCACATAGCTGCTTTTGTGAGTCCACCACCTGTTGTGCCTTCAGCACAGGAAGGAAAGCACTCCTTTAGCTATTCGGTTAGAGTTATTCGTAATCAAAGGGAGTTGCTGTGCAGGGATGAATCTTACCCCGATGATAACTTAGTGTATGAGTCAGTTGCTGACTGACAGCTATTTCCATATCGATAAGCCTAACTCGGCTAGTCATGTACGATTCAGGACCTGAATCCTACTGGTCTTGAATCATACACGACTGAGCGACCTTGTTTATCTTTGAAATGAGGGGTGTCTAGCCACATAGACATCACCAATGAGGTCTGAGGCCTGAAGGCCTGACGGCCAGATCTAGTGACAATTCTCGTATTGAACTGTGGAACACGCAGAAGCGATGCGCTTGTGGTGGACATCGATGATCATCGTGGGCAGTGGAAGAGTTCATTATTATGTAATTATTATTATGTAGAAATGTCTCCAAATGGAATGTTGAGCGCAATCACTGCATCTACTTGCACCAGTCAAAAATTCCAGACGATGTAAGTGCATTCGGTAGCCACCTGACCCTGCTTTCGTGATAACTTGAAGTTGCAGTAGCCAACAGTTCACGTGTGGTATCTACTTCTGATCCAGAATCCGGCTGTCACTTATGCGCTACGGACTGCCACGCTCAACTTCGCCATCTCCTGAACGGAGGTATCTGCACAGTGCATGTCACAGCGAACCAGCTTAACTTAGTATTCGTCAGATCCCGCAGGCGCCCCTCCACTTTCGGTCTCCCATCAGATACTGAAAGCGATTTCGAAGAACCACCGACAGATTCGGATTCGGAACCATCCTCTCCAAGTTCTCTTTCATCAGACTCATTCTGCTATGAGTCTGAATCACAAGTACCGCCACCACCTCCGTGTGTATATTGACATCACTATCATATTCGTGCTGACACTTACTTACCTTACTTCTGCAGCCGCCCAAAGCGTGAGCTACGCAGTCCAGCTGAACAGCGCCATACGGAGGACACAGTGGCTGCTATCCGCTTGCGCACACGATACCATGATCCCTATGAAGAATGGGAAAAGAAGACGCGCAAGGATGCATTCGTGCGTAGTTATCAGTTCTTTATATGCAGCCTACTCTCTGACAACCTCCCAAACAGCACACAGCGCGCAGAGCACAAGTTCAGATGCGTTTAGAGACACAAGGTCGGTGTGTTCAGCGTAACACTCAGGAGCTGCAATCACTTGCAGCTATGCACGCGGAGCAGCTTGCAGAAGTGCAGAAACAACTTGCAGCATTACAGATGCGGCAACAGGCGGACGTTAATAAGCTCATAAATAGTTGGCAGGAGCAAGATAAGACATTTCGCGGTAGGATAGAGAGCGTTATTCGCGTGGAAGAGGAGAAGTTGCGTGCAAAAATTGAAGCTGAGCGCAAAGCGCGGGAAGAGGCGGAGAGAAAGCAAAAGGAAGAAGAAGAGAGACGCAAAGTGGAGGAAGAGGTGAAGCGGAAAGAAGAGGAACAGGCACAAAGGAAGCGGGAGGAAGAAGCTGCTGCAAAACGCCAGGAAGACGAGAAAGAACGTTTGCGCAGGGAGAAACTGGACGCCGATGAACAGGGGAGGGCGCAACTGGGAATGACATTGGCCGAAGAGGATTGGGTGCATGCTCGTGAGACTCTCAAGGTGGACCTGCTGCTTCTGACCAGGTATCACGATACTGATGCCTAGTTCAGAATCTTAAAGCCGGGCCAATGAAGACAGTCAAGGGGAACCGGACACTCAAACTCCAATGGAGTGCCATTCGCCGACAGATCACACCAAAGATCGGACAGCTCACACACGACCTCGATTCAGTCATGCGAATAGTAAGTTATTTCTGCTATTATTCTATCACCTCGAACTAAAGTTTTCAGACTCAACAACTCGTAGATATCATTCGCCCACCAGAACGACTTCCTCAAGACATCTACTTTGCTGCTCTGTCCTCGCTAGCAAAAGCCATCCTCCTTCAAGCCGAAACAGAGGTCACGGCCGAAAAACGAAGCGCTATACCCCTAGCCATGGTTGCCGCAAGACTGCTGGGCACGCTGGAAGGCTTTGCAGATATTTTCTTCGCGAAGCTCGTGCAGCGATCTGGTGGGTGGCCTGTGCCGTCAGCGATTCCTTCTACAGATTCAGACGGTACTGCGTGGGACGAACTGGAGCGCACCAAGGCGATGGGATATCGGACGAATGATAACCAAAGAGAGACCTTGTCCGATCACGTCATGCGCGTTTCTGGATGATGCGTGTTTATTTCCTTATTCTAGCTGCGCCTGTCCCGCAGCCATTGGATAGGATGTTCCAGTTACCGCGTTTCTGGACATATTTCGCCAGGATGATTGGGGATGAGAGATTACTTGAGACGGCGGTAGCCGCACAAGTACTTTATGGTGCGTTTTTGGTAATTGGGTGCTTCCCAGGCTCACTCCTAAACTCCGTAGCTGCACTTGATGTTGGAGGTATGGAGGCGAAGTTCATTTGGGGTAATCAGTGGGTAAAGATGCTAGAGTTACTTTACGAGGGTGCAACGACAGGTATCGGCGGAGTTGCAGGGAAGCTGGTCGGCGGTCAAACCCCTGAGGGAAAGGCTGCACGTGTACGCGTACAACTTCAGATAGAACGCATCGTGGATGCCACGAGCTTGCGATGAGGTTTTCAAGGATCTTTTTCACCCAATCACCATCTATTCGTTCACCACGTACAATATTTTGAAGGACATACATTTCTGTACAGTAGCATCAGCCTAGATATGATACGTAGCATTTTACAACGCTAGTCAAACTCCGTGATGTGCGATTTTGATTGCCTGGGTGCTAAACGCACGCGGTGCACTATAGAGCATTGCAAGGTACCTAGTTACTTATGGATTCTCTTGGATTCGTAACCGTTCCCTGCAAGCACAACTATTTTGTTTGGGCAGGGTAATAATCCGTACCAAAATAAGCTGGCTGGGTACTACGAGACTAAAATTCTCCGAATCTTCAACTTGAATCAACATCGGATCATTGTGCCGGGACCGCGTCTAAGTTATTCAAACAAAGATATATTGCGTTTCAGCCTGAGGACTTCTTTACAACACCTAGTAATAGAAGATGAATCTTATGGATTGTGCCACTAGCATGTGGATCTAGGGTGTTAAATGTGTACCTGGGATATAACTTCCGATCATGGAAAATTCTTTGGTTTAGTAGACTGGCGGTTTGGATATTGTCTGATCTTAGAAACCAGTGCGGCCGGGAGCTGAAAACGAGCCAAAGTAGGTCGGACAGTTTACAGTTTTTCCTCTCGGTGGATTGGATAGTATGTTTGGTGACGGCATCCAACGTTCGTGAATCCGTTTGCGCCCCCTCTCGGGCTTATCAGGATGAACAGGAGTGATTGTTTGAGGTAATGCCGCGGCAGCACATGTCGAGAACGGGGTGTGGACAAGGCCAGGAGCTGGGGACGAACCAAAGTAGGATGAATGGTTGACATTTTTATCTGTCGGCACGCTCAATGCGTTTGGTGACGTCATCCAGCGTTTGTGAATTTGCCTTCGCTCCCACCTGCTTCCATCTTGCTGAACAGGAGTGATTGTTTGAGGTAATCTGGTGGCAGCGTTTGTCGAGAATGATGTGCGAGCACGACCGGGGGGTGGAAATGAAGCAGAGGTTGGATAGTTGACAGGTTTGCCCGTTGGTGCGTTGGCCATTGTGTTTGGTGGCGGTATCCAACGTTCGTAAGTCGGTTCTTGCTCCCACTCGTCCTCGTCCTCGTCCTCGTCTGGCTCTGACCCATCCTCATCTAGTTCCGACCCATCCTCATCTAGCTCCGACCCATCCTCATCTAGCTCCGACCCACCCTCGTCTAACTCCCACCCGTCCTTATCTAGCTCCCACTCCTTATCTAGCCCCCACACGTCATTATCTGGCTGAGTAGGCGTGATTATTATCTGAGGTAACGTTGTGGTAGCCTTTGTCGAGAACGAGGTGCGGGTACGGCTGGGGCCTGGGGATGAAGCCAAGTAGGGTAAATAATTGACGGCTTTGCTCGTCGGCGAAGGATGTGCCACGTTTGGTGCCGGCAACCACCGCTTGTGAATTACTTCGTGTGCCCTCTCCTGGTTATCGGAGCGCGGTGTATTGTTTGTTTGAGAGGACGTCGTAGACGATTTTGAGGGTGGGATAGGGAATATAGAATGCAAGCGAGATGACATCATCATCGGCACTTCCGATGTCATTGATGGTGATGCCATGCGTGCGGGAGTTGCTGGTTTTTGGACTCCAACAACAGAAGAGGCACTTCGAGAATGAGCAGATGCAAAGTGCGGCAATATGGAGGACATCGCTGGTACTTTGTACAGGGATGCTACAGATGAAGAAACTGATTGGCGATGCTCACTTAATCTAGTTGAGGTGGCGGTGTTGGGGCGGGCAGGTAAATTTGCAGCCCGAGAAGAAGACTTGAGTGTACAACGGGTAAGTTCTGCTCGAAGAGCCTGGCATTCTTTTATCTTTTGAGTATAGAGGGTTCGCTTTAACAAAGAGCAACATGGTGAGCGACGTGTATAACATTCCTCAAGTCACAACATACTTGTCTAGAGTGTGTCAGTCAAAAGTGCATGGATCATCCAAGGTTACGTACTGCTTTAGGTCAATTTCTAACCTGCTGACCTTTAATTCCATGTCATCTAGCTTTGCCTTTGCCATTTTCGCGGCTTCTGAATGAGCGATGTGATTCATCAAAATGGTCTTAAGCAGCGCAGCACTCGATGATAAAGAATACGACTGGACCTAGACTTAGCAAAACTGTAAATTGTCAAATTGTCAGGAATTACCTGGACCTGAAAATTCTCGTCATGAGTTAACCACTCTTCTAGCTCCTTGTAAAGGGTCGAAACCTCTTCCACCGAGCATTTTCTTGCGGCTACCTTGGCCACTTATCCTCCAATCTACGAGTCTCGACGCGGATATGTGAGAAACTCGGCTCGACTAGGGGGAACCAATCTTCCTTTCGTGATGGAGAGCGATCAAGAACCTCACTGGGACCACCTCGCCGGCCGGGAGGGGTAATCCGTCCACTTTCTAGAAAGTTTATGTGTATCAAACGCACATCGTCACTAATGAAATGATTGGAACAGAAAGGACAGGCAGCTTGGAGACGGGGCAATGTCTTTCGTACGATCTTATGGCAGCAGTTCCAGCAGAAAATGTGACCTAAAGAACCTGCAATGTTAGAAAGTTTCATGACTGCAGCTTGGAGAGCTCACCGCACGGAATGGAATGAGGAACACAACGCGAATTGTACTCTTCTGCGCACACATCGCAAACCGAACCAGGACTAAGGGTGAGCATGATCAGGTCGAACCGATGAAACTCTGGCCAGGTTTGCTAGTCAGAAAGCTATTGATAAGGAGTACCGCCTGACGCAGTGGTGGATAAATAGCATGATAGAGTGAAAATCTCCAGATGCGCCCGTCCGACAGCAATCATAGTGCACTGCACGCACAGCAACTGGACCAGCTCGAGTCAGAACTTCACATACAACTTACCTAATACTACTCGTAGCACGGCATGTTGTGCGGACCGGACAATAACGTCAAGGTGTCTAAGTCAAACAATAAGTAAGGGCATTGAGACCTAATAGGCTGTCCGGACAGATTCGAGCAATCGGAACGTTTCGTAAGGCCGATACCATGTCGGCCTTGCTGTGGCCCGTGGGATAAAAGTTTGGATTAGCCCCTGTCGTCGGTGCTGTCCTAGATAAGATAAAGAAATTAACATTCTGACAATAACAAAGTACAGTGTCTATGGATTGAAACCAACTAATTAGCATGCGAGGCATTCGAAGGAGAGGTCAAGTGAAGGACTATAATTTAGCAAACCAACTTTTAAAGAATCGACGTATTAATCTGAGTAGAGAGCCGGCCAAACTCCGCCACTATTATTAGTTGGACAGAACAAAAGTCAACACGCCCTTCGGAAAGGTGCGGAGATCTGACCCGAACATACATGCATAGTAATCGAGACATGTCCAGTGACATCAGTCTACGTCGTTCAATCTATGCAAGTTAAATCCACTTGTAAGTCCTGTCCAAGGAAAAATCCTCAAGCCGTTGAAGTGTTATCACAATCGCATACTTACCAGGGGGCAGTGATGGAAGAAGTGAAATGAAATCCGCGCCGTAGCAGCATGTACTGAGCTAACAAGAACCTTTTATAAGCGCCTACATCATGAGTGTGAACTACTCACCACACACAAGATCCACGCCGTAACGACATCGAAAAAGTACACTGCTCTCGTCAATATGAAATTGTGACTACTAATCATCTGGCTCTTCGTATAGGATCATGTTACAAGAAGCGCACTTCACCGCGAGAGGACCCCCGCAGATGACGGAAGGGCGACCTGCGCCAACGCGAATGATGCGAAGTCACACTGACACATTGTTGGCAGTCGCGTTCTTCAAAGACGGCCGACGGATCGTCACCGCTTCACATGACAGAACCCTGCGAATTTGTGATATGCAGAGAGGAACATTGGTAGGAGGGCCATTCGAGGGTCACGAGGACTATGTACGATCAGTCGCCGTATCACCAGATGACAGGCGAATTGCGAGTAGCGGAGATGATAAAGCCATCATCATCTGGGACGTTGAGAGCAGACAGATGATACTCGATCCACTGGAGAAGCATACAGGTTGGGTGCTGTCGGTGTGTTTTTCACCCGATGGAAAGAGACTCGCCAGCGGGTCGCATGATAAAACGGTTGTCATATGGGACGCAGAGACTGGCGATGTCCTTGCAACACTCGACAAGCATAATAATTCTGTCTGTAGTGTTGCATTCAGCCCAGATGGGCTAAAGCTAGCCTCCGGATCAGCGGATAATTCCATCCGGATTTGGCGCTCCGACAATGCCGAGCTTCTTCTCGAAATCGACGCTCACCAACATTGGGTTCGAAGTGTCGTGTGGTCGCCTGACAGCCAACAACTTGTCTCTGCGTCACTTGACAAAACAATCAGATTTTGGAGCTCAGATGACGGAAAACAGGTTGGTCAACCTTGCACTGGTCATAGTACTTACCACTCGCTCGCCATCTCTTCTGATGGCTCCTTTATTGCCACTGCCTCGGATGATAAGACTTTGCGGCTATGGAACACAAAGACACACAAGTTGATAGGACATGTACTCGAGCACGCTGCTTTTATTCGCTGTGTCGCAATTTCTCCTAATGGAGAGCTACTCGTGAGCGGAGATGGTGAAGGGAAGGTGCTGCTCTGTTCTATCAAGAACATACTCGAGCAACACAATGCAGAGGAAGGGGAATTAAAACATGAAGAGGCGTGGCAACAACGGCTCCCATTCAGTGAGACTCAGGTATGCTTATGCCCATCATTGTTTCGTTCCTCTATTTACCATTTGGTGGTGATAAATAGCTACATGGTTACGAGAGCAATGAAGAATTTCTCGGCAACTGCAGTAATTCAAGCAATCCCTCGAAAATTGATGACACTTTTGGTAACAATGATGATCACTCATTATTTGACGTGAGCAGCTGGCCTTCTATATGTTCACTTACGACTGAATGTAAGCTTGCTTTATGCAGATCCTTGCTATACAGGCAATACTCCGCAATGGATCTACTACTGACATGCTGAACACCGCTGAAGAGCTGCTGACGAAAGAGATTGACGCAGATGATAACAACTACGAATCCTATGCCAATCGCTCAGTCGTAAGGGGCGACATAACGAGTGGAAGAATGCGCTTCAAGATGCAGCCAAGGTTAGACACTGCCCATTATGAAGCCTCTGAGAACAGGTTGATCCAGCTCGGTTTCGTAGTCAATTGCGATCCAGCCCTCCTTACTGGGCTATATTTCTAAGGGCATCGCCCTCTGCGGCAACGGGCAGCTCTGGGACGCGATGGAAGCTTTCGATCTCGCTTTCGTATTTTATAACCATAATCCAATTATCGTAGATCTTTTGCTATTGATCAAGGTATTCTCGTCGCTGTTTCCCGAGTCTTTTTGTCATACTAAGACTTTAATAATATCTTGTCCAGGCTGTTTCACTTTTCAATGCTAGTCGTCATGAAGAGGGAATGCGGCGAGTTCAAGATATGGCCACTGCTTATCAACACCCAGATATATTTCCGTACAGCGTTATTAACGTGGGTCTGATGTTAAACCTTATAAATTTTCATTTTCTCACTTTGAGAACCTCCTTAGTCATATCTACGTGCGCAGCTTGCGATAACCGATTTCGAAAATGGGCAGTACAGCAAAGCTGCTGATCAACTCACGGCCAGTATTACTGGGTTATTCTTACATACGACACTTTTGGAACCTAGATTAAAGATATTCACGGTGGTGCGTCGCTGCAAAATTGTCAAAGATACTTTCTGATTGATCATGTGCGCTACACAGCTCTTCGGTTGGGATTTGGATTCGTTATGGGAAACCATCAACCGAAGACGGTGTGATGCGTTCCTCCTCGCTGGTCGGGTGGTAGAAGCAGTTGAATCTTTTCAATATATGATGAGTGTGATTCACGAAACTGGTAAAAGCATCTGCATCAAATGGTCTACCGGTAAGTGTTCAAGATAAAACAAATCGAACATAGATACTCATATTCGTGCCGACTAGCCTTCAAAAAGGACTGTACTGTGCACTGTGTCACGAAAGCACACGAAGCTGTTGCTGCGAGCAATTATGAGATGGCTGTGGCATTGTATTCGGCAGCGATTGCGCTGGATTCCTCGAGCGAGTCCTTGTTTGTGCACCGCAGTAAGGTAAATTTAGAACAAAAACTCTATACAGAGGCCCTTCACGATGCGGAAAAGGTGCGGATGAGATCCATCGTTGTTCTAGAAATCGTGCTGATACTTGATACTGCCGATGTGCAGGTCATTGAACTCAATCCTTCGTCGTATCTTGGTTACGAAGTGAAACATGTAGCACTCCACAAGGCTCAACGCTATGATGAAGCAATTGAGACCTTCAGCATTATGTTCTCCAAGCTGGACCACGATCCCGATGCTCAGAGACAAAGCAAGCTCCGCATTACTAATGTGTCAACGGGAAAATCATTAACCCATTTTCCAGAGCTGCATCAGCAATATACCAGTCCATCTGAAGCAGAGGACACTATTCGACAAGCCGTTCACGCTCAACTGGAAAATGCTCCACTTCGTCTACTCAACACCTCCACTGGGCGTTTATGCAACCGAGAGGCGCAGATATACACCTTCTTGGAAAGCACAGAATATAAGCAGCTTTTATATCTATCGATGATCCACGCGCCCCTCCAACCGGAGCTCATCACAGAAGCGGTCGCAAAGTACTTCAGTCGGGTCATGTTATCGCACAGGTGGGAACAGAAAGAGCCACTGCTGCACGACGTCCAGGACAAGATCGTGTACGATTTGGATCCTGTCGGAACTATGGTCAAGTTGCAGACATTCTGCAAAACTGCCCGTGATGCGGGGTATCGCTGGGCATGGAGCGATACCTGCTGCATCGATCAGAACAACAATGTCGAGCTCCAACGATCGGTGAACTCTATGTTTGTTTGGTATCGCCAGTCAGCTCTTACGATTATCTACTTGTCGGACGTCTTGCCTCGGCGAAGTCTGGTGCGCTGGCAAAAAGCGCTTGGAACACGCGAGGATGGACTATCCAGGAATTCTTGGCTCCCACAGTTATCCTGTTCTACCGAGCAGACTGGACACCATATCTTGACGATCACTCTCCTAACCACAAGATGTCTTCCACCATCATGTATGAGCTACAGAGTTCAACAGGCATAGATGCATCGTCTCTTGTCACCTTCCGCCCGGGCATGAAAGGCGCGCGGGAGAAACTCCAGTGGGCCTCGAACCGCGTCACTACATTACAGGAAGACATCGCGTACTCATTATTTGGCATCTTCGGCATCCACCTGCCCGTCATCTACGGCGAGACGAAACAAAATGCGCTCGGGCGCCTCTTACAGGAGATTGTTGCCCGGTCGGGCGACATTAGTGCTCTGGACTGGATCGGGAAATCATCCCGGTTCAACAGCTGTCTCCCAGCTGACATTGCTTCGTATAAAGCCCCACCATGCATGTTGTCATTTTTATCCGAAGATGAGATGCAGATGTCTGTCTCCAGGCTGCAAAATGCTGCTGCCGTGGAGTCGGCTTTAACACTTTATACCCTCCTTGACAGTCTCAGCGCTCCTCGTTTCGCGAATTCCAGACTGCAACTGCCTTGCATCGCATTTCCCATCACCGAAGTCAGACGGAGAGGCGGTCAAGATCAGGAGACATGTTTTACTTATTATGTCAAGGCAGACGGGCTCCAAGATCTTGTGATCACCACAGAGGATAGGTTGATCCAATTCTCGCGAGCAAGGCCCATTCAGCAGACATTCCTGCTCGTCCGCCCGTGGAATCGTTATGACCCCGGGCTGCTTGACTTTGAGGATGATAAATCCGTCAAAACAATGTCTATGCCCTGGTCCATGTCAGATCGCTCACCGAGCGGCTCTGTTGATGAATATGAATATGCGGAAAGTATTGATTCGGAGTTGCCCTCGCGGGCGTTACGGTTGATGGTTCGTCTCGGGCAGACTTTTGGCGCACTTTTACTAGCGCAGCAGCGTGGTGGGGAGTACAAGAGGATCGCTTCGGATCACAATATTATGACACGGGTCAAGGATAGGACTACCGTTCATGGCATGATGGACATCAGGACGCTAGAGATATTGTAGCCGCATGGATCTCGAAGAACATATATCTATATACGTACGACGACTACTATGATCCAACAAGTTGAGGTGTTGTCTGTTTATTTGTCCCTCCTAAGTAACCGACGACTGTCCCCACCCCAGCACACGAGTCATCGATGCATCCTTGCAAATACTCATGTCAACTTCGCGCTGCGAATTCAAATGTTCAAGAACCTAAAGCTGCAAGATCCGTCACAGATTCTGACATTAGTGGGAAGAATTCCGTTGACAATATTGACACAGATGCCCTTCCCTGCAAGTTGAGTTAACCAATCAGTACCCAGCAGAGGACACATTTGAAGATAGCTGTTCCTTGTATACCGTCCAGTCTCGTCCAATTGATTTTATTTTATTCCGATGTAATATTCCAAGCACACGGCTAGGTTTAGACTGCTGAATTGGACCAATGGAAGGCTAGCTTGGGTCATTCCAGGTGCGCTGCTAGGCCATGATTGACATGTTTGCAAATCATATACGGCTGATCGTGGGCATCATGTGGTAGAGCTGAGGTTGCTCGTCTGACTTGAACAGCCCTTTGGTGCCTTTTTCCCAACGCAACGCCGTGGTGCGGAGTATGATAAGGCCGCACGCGTGGGGAACATGAATTGTGTTCATGGCACGAATGATGGATGCCAGGATATGATATTGTAGTCGCATGCGTTTCGAAGAATGGAGATATCGAATCCAACACGTTTTCATTCATACCTGGAACAATAACTCCAGGGATTTGCGCTATATTGTGCGCTGACTTACAACAGGAATGCAGACCATCACGATTGTATAATCGAATCGTTGCTGACTGGGAGAGCATCGCTGAGAAGACGGTGTCTATCCCCACCGCCGCAGTCATTTATTATGTGCATATCGGTCAGAGTGCGTCTTTATCATTTTTAGTGGGTTTACTTAACTTCTACCCACAACGGAAGGTTATACTTTCAAAAATAGCACTGCAGCAATTGTGTGGACCGATGATCCTTCGCACCTTTTGACACCAAGCGACAATAGCGCGTATGCTCCGAGCTCTTGTCATCTGAGGCCGAGTTACCCATGGAGTGTCACCGGGAAGTATTTGTATTTTTACTAATCATCACTCAGCATTTGATATCCTTTTGCGCCCATTGAGTCACTCAACGTGTGCCTGAGGACCAAGAATGGGCGGAGCTCGCTCATTGCAAATTTTCAAGTTGAACCGGAATGTATCGGATGAGTCTCGGGTTAGCGCTCTTCTTGTTGAAATTCACTGCAAAATCCCAGTGTCGAACGACAACGCCACAACCAGGAAGACTGTGACTCGGGAACTGCCGTCACCGTTTTCGCACAGAGGTGGACGCCCATGAAATTTGCAAGTGAAATTGCTGCTTCTGGTGCCACAACGCAATGCTTCCCGAGTTTGAAAGCTGGGTCAACAGTCGACCGGTCAAGTAGGGCAAGCAGCTCAAATCCCGCCATTCGCCGACAGATCCCACCAAAAATTGAGGAACTATGTAAACACACGACATCGACTCCGTTGTGCGAACAGTACCTTCATTTCCGCTATTAGTCCATCATATCGCATTAAAGTTTGCATTGTAGATATCAACACCGACTTCGAATTATCAGTTGCTACACAATTTATCGTTTTTCCAAAAATAAAAACAAAGAATAACTTCCACTAGATGCCACTCTATCCTCGTTAGAAAACGCCATCCACCTTCAAGCCGAAACAAAGTTCACCGCCGAAGAATGAAGCACTATACTTACCCCTGGCCATGTAGGCACGCTGGAGCCTGGAAGGCTTTCCGGAAACCTTCTTCGCGGCGAAGCTTATGCTGCGGTCCGGTGGGTGGTTCGTGCCGTCAGTCGTTCCTTCCACGGATTCAGCCATTATTGCGTGGGACGGCCAGGATAACGGACTAATACTTAATTGCCAGAGAGAACTTGTCAGACCCCGTCATGGGCGCGTCCAAGATGACTCGAATGCGTGTTTATTTTTTGATTCTTGCTGCGCCTGCGCCGTAGCTACTGGATGACGTGTGCCAGCTGCTGCATTTGTCAGAGAACGCGAGAATGATTGAGGATGGGAGACGAATGCAAACGGAAGTAACCGCGCGGGTCCTTCTGAAGGATGCGTTTCCTTTTTGCAATAGCATGCTTCTCAGGCTCTCACTCCTAAGCTCCGTAGCTGCACTTGAAGTTGGAGATCTGGAAGCGAAGTTCATTTGAGGTAATCAGTGGCCGAGTTGCTTTACGAGGACGCAGTATTAATGGTGGAGTTGTAGGGAAGCTGGTCGGTAGTTGAACCCCTGAGGAAAGGACGTGTACGCGTACAACTTCACATAGAACACATCATGGATGCCACGAGCTTGCGATGAGGCTTTTAGAGATCCTTTCACTCGATCACCCATCTATTCATTAACCATGTATGATATTTTGGAATTACATACATTCATGTACAGTAGCACATACATGATATTCTACAGCGCTAGTCATATGATGGATCGATGTCCTTGTGATTGAGATCATGACCCGGAAATGAAGCATGAGTGGGGTAAGATATTAAGTACGTAGTGATGCACGATGATGCTGCCCCACCTTGTGAAATTAGGCCGCACCTAGACCTGCGGATGAACATAAAGTTGACTTCAGCCTATCAATCTGCGATATACGCTCGCTAGGAGGGCTAAACAATGCCCCCGCACGGCGTTGGCGAAAGAGGTCAGCCTCGATATGAAACGTGTGAGCCGCCGATAAGTCGCCAGATCACCTTAGACGCGATGAATGATGTTCGTCCAGCTCTTTGCATCGTGTTTAGTTGACTTGAAGGAAAGTGTGAATTAGTAGAGGGACTTCTATACCTTAATCAGGAGCTATCAGAGACGTACTAATAGCAAACTCCGTGAGGCGCGATCTTGCGTACGTTCATGAGCCCAGAATTAGTGTACGGTCAGCGATGCAGGACTGCACCGATGGCGCTTTGTCGAAAAAATCAGTCCACTGGATTCACCAGGCACTACAGAAGATTGCAGAGTATTGCAAGCGTTCCGGGCGATCAGCGTGCGGTACATATTTGCCTACAGATCCTCCGAAACGATATCGGATCAGTGTGCCTGGGTCCGAATCAGAGCTGTGCAACAACCAGATCTTGTGTTTCAAGGTATCTTCTTGACGACACCGGGCCGTGGAAGACGATCCGTCTTATGGCTATTGACCAACGCAATGGCTCGTCTTGTATCCTGCCACAGCTCCACGATGAGATTGTGATAACTTTAAAACCGCTTCAGAAAATGACAGCATGGCCTAAGGCGTGTTCGAAGAAGAGCCTGCTATCCGAATCCGATAAGTAATCGATGGTCAGCAAGAAAGGAAAAGGAAAACATGTGTAGAGGGTTACTGCATCCTGCTTATAATGAGTCAATTTTCGGCTTTTTGATGCTTTATTCTGACAAACCTGTGGATCCGGCGTGTCAAACGCGTAGTACCGAGAGGCATCTTCCGAATTCCGATAACGGAGGATAATCTTGTGAGCAACTCGTGAGATAACCAGATGAGGGCGCCTTTGCTCTGCTGCTATCTAGCACTTTGGACGCTGTCTTGTTCCGTCCGAGGCCACCTCCTACGGCTGTTTTGTGGAACAATGCAAGCGCAGCCTGCGCAGCGAATGCAGCGGTATAACCAAGTGCGCCGCCTAATTAGGCAAAGCGACTTAAACGCAACCGATGATAGGTCCGAATTATGCTTGGGCCTGGATACTGGAAAGCCGGCATCCGCGCTGCGGCGGAGGGAATATACATCAGTCATGCGTTGAGGCCTAGTCATGAGCGGGTGACTCCCGCCGTGGCGGGAACACGTGTTTCGCACACCAGCTATGTTATCATATGACCTGAAATGGGTAAGAGTGTGAGACATAAAAAGTTCCACTGGTATTTTTGCTGATACCTATGTGCTATTAACACAGAAATGCTGTTAGTTCCGTCAGCAAGATTCGTACGATAGCCTTGGCTGGCCTTCTAGTCGAGTCATGCTTTGAAAGCAGCCAGGACAAAGGGCGAAATACCCTAAGCCCTAACCCTAAATTAGAACTTGTACATTGCATTGCATAATAATAATGGAAGAACCGAGAAATTTTCAGTATTATTCATCCAAATTTTGTGATTTGTGATCCCCCAAAGAACTACCCAGAACATGAGGGGCTCTGTAGAAAATGTCATAGAACATACAGATGCGACTTATAGATAAAATGAACATATTATGAAGACAGCGTGTTACAAATGTGATTCTGGATGGCATAAGATAAATGATTTGTTTGGCAATCAAGCCATGCGTGCAGTGCATTGTTTGGCCACTTTTGGTGACTTGCCGTCATTCTGAGATTTTTCACTTCATGCTATTTATCCACCACCAGGTCAAGCGATACCCCTTGTCATTAGCTTTCTAACTAGCAAACCTGGCAAGGGTTTCATCGTCTTGACCTCATGCTCACGCTTAATCCTGGTTCGGTCTGCGATGTGTGCGCAGAAGAGTACGGTCCGCACTGTGTTCCTCACTCTATTCCGTGCGGTGAGCTCACAATCTTTTGATGATGTGGGAATTTTTTTTAACTCGAGTCATAAATCTTTCTATCCCCCAGGACACGTCCTCTGCTCTAGTTGCTGCCATAAAATCGTAGAAAAGACATTGCCTCGTCTCCAGCCCGTCTGTCCATTCTGTAGAGATCATTTCACCAGCGAGGATGTGCGTTTGATCCGCATCGACTTTTCAGCAAGCGGATGGGCCACTACTCGACGGCGAGGTGGCCTCACTGAGGCTCTTGACATTGCTGACCGCTCCACGCCGCGACGGGAAGATCGCTTTCCCTTCGTTGAGCCGAGCTCCTCGCGTACCCGCGCAGAAGCTCGTAGGCTGGAGGATAAAGTGGCCAAAGTAGCCGCTAAAAAATGCTCAGTGGAAGAGGTTTCGACTCTACACAACGAGCTACAAGACTGGTTAACTCATGACGAAAAATCTAATGACCAGGTTTTTTTTTCGCTTTTCAATGTTTGCGGCTCCGCTAACTCGAGTACAGTTGAACTCTTCTTTATCCTTGAGTGCTGCGCTGCTCAGGGCGATTTTGATGAATCACTTCGCTCATTCGGAAGCTACGAAATTGGCAAAGGGAGTCGAGGCCGCCCTAAAAGGGAAGCTAGACGACGCGGAATTAACTGTTACCAAGCTAGAAGCCGATCTAAAGCAGTACGTAACCGAAATTCGATAATGTGTTTTGCTGGCTGACCACTCTTCTAGACAAGTACGTTATAGCTTGGGGAATGTTTTCCACGCCGCTCACCCTGTTTCTTTTGTTATAGCAAGCTCTCCATAACCAAAAAGTACAAGAATGCCAAGCTCTTCGAGCAGAGCTTAGCCGTTATACTCTCAAGTCTGCTTCGTCTCAGGCTGCAGCATCGCCTGCCCGTCCCAGCACTGCTGCTCCGACTGGATTAAGCGAGCGGCGCCAATCAGTTTCTTCATCAGCGGCATCCACGTACAATGTACCAGCTATGCCATCCATGCTCTCGCGTTTTGCAGCTACTCATTCCCGAAGTACGTCCGCATCTGTGTCAGGAGGGTCAAGACCAACGACCCCCGCACGCATGATGGCACCATCAATAAGGTCTGAGACCCCAACGCAAGCATCCGTGCTATCGTCTCGCTTACGTGCTACGTCCCCAATTCCCCCCTCAAGACCGCGGACTATTTCTGTCTCCGTGTCGTCGCCTCAAAAAATAACTCGTTCGCACTCCGATGAGCAGGAGAGGGAACGAGAACGGATTCACGAACGTTGGATGCCGTCACCAAACGTGGCATACAGCCCGCCGACAGGCAAAACTATCAACTATCCACCTTACTTTGGTTCGTCCCAAGCTCCCGGCCGTGCCCGCTCCTCGTTCTCAACAAACGCTGCTTAAAATCTTTTCTTTTGGATTTGTCGTTGCTTGGTTTCAGTTTAGCGGTCTTAGGACTACTACTCTACTTGTCACATATTGCTATCTGTCGCCTAGTTGTCGTATCCGTCGGTCTGATCTCTTTCCGTTTCTCTCGCATCTTTCTCATCTGCATCTCATCATTCGCGCTGCTCCTTATACTAATACTTTATTTCTTTGTATCCATCCGTTTCGCTTTCTTGACACCATTGGCTTTGGCAGGATTTCTCAGCCATCCCCGTATTCGTTTCCTGTCACTTATTTCCTTTGAACATTTCATCCCTTAATAAGGAGCGCGTTCCATGTGCGTTTGATTGCACAGCACATACTTCCTGTAGCATTGGGTCGTTTCCTTTTTCCTGCTTTCACTGTCACTAGCGTTCCTTGCTCTCGGTTATCTCTTTTCAGCCCTCTCCATTCTCCGTCCCGTTTCCATTCCAGGTCATCATTGATTTCCCCTTGATTCCAGAACGTATCCGTTGAACCTGTATCGTTCCTCGCTGTCCCCCTTCCTCCCGTCTCGCTATCAGTTACTTACTTCTTACGATTAGTTCGCGGATTTTAGTTTCCGCGGACTCCTTTATGGATTTGATGATTCTCAGTAGTACATGACGTTTTACCTAGTAGTGAATGATAACTCCAGCGTTCTCATTCACACTGCCGTTGTTGATTTCATACTGCAATTGCATATTGTCGCTGAATATTACCAAGTCTAATTGAATCGGATATGAAACTTGAAAAACTTCAGTCGTTTCAAACATCCAAGCGCTCTCCGCGGATTATTTCGAGGAGATAGTCACCTGCTTCAGTTCAACGTAAACTGGGGTAGTATAGCTCCAGGACAATAATCACATGCTATTGCGGACCCCGCGTATCTCAGACTCTATTTACTTCACCATTGACAAACTTTACTTCGTTTGCTCCGTGAGCGCGTGACCTCCTGTGAGTTCAATGTTCTTTATGCTTATCATCCCGCGAATAGTACCACCTTCACAACTTCTACGCCGTTCCAGCGCGTGGTCATTTGTTTTCGAGCCATTTTCGAGTCCCTGAACTTTTTGCAGCGTGTAAAACACGCTGCCTTCCCAAACAGGCACAACGCCGATGGAACGAGGCTACGAGGCCTGCGCATCATCGGCCTAACTGCGCATGGCCTTACACAAGGGCTATTATTCCTGCTGATTTCTCGTCGGATATTACGCGAGAGATTGTCATGCTAAGCCTAAATCAAAATGGACACCAGTGCAACGTTGCAAACACATGCGTTTTGCAGAAGGGAGGGTGACTCACCTTTGCTCACCGCAGGATACGATCCTTCTTTCTTTATTTCTTCCAGCGCTCTAAGCGTTATCGTACTCCGCTCCGCCGCGTATCGTACGTGCGCAGCTGAGCAATGATAAATTCGGTTTGTGATGTGAAGCCCTAAAACGCGATTGCTGGATGGTGCGGATGATAGGGGGGACCTTTTGATGCTTGACGTAAATTGACTGATACGATCAGTTCAGTGGCGAGTGATTCCTTTGCCTTTGGCTTTCCTTTCGGACTCGTTGATCGTCGATCAGCCTGATTGCAATCGCACTGCGTCTAATGAACATATACAGGAGCCGTTGATGCTACTCGATCCTGTGAGTGATAGTGCTGTGGCGAAGCGTTCTTGCTGGAACAATTGAATCTTGAAACGAGTGACCGTCAATATCCCTAATTTGAGGAAGCGGCCATCTTCCTTCGATGGAGAGGCTAAGTCAAGCAATCAATATCGTAAGTCGGCTTCTATCAGCTGCTGCGTATCGAATATATTCGGCCGTTGATAATACGATAGGGTATAGGCGTGCTCAATTGGGACATGTCCAAGTCGAAGTCGCCGTGCCGGCTGTATCGCAATCACCACCACCAGCCAGCTCATGCTATGAGTGGTAAATACCAACTGAATTGCCCAAGATATAATTTCATAGTTTATTGATACAAATACTACAGAGCTGACCGAATACTATACATAAAAATGTTTAACGAGGGTGATTAGCGGGGACCTAACACGGGGAGTGAACACGATCAAAAGAAGCGCACAAAACCAATCGAGCCACACTTACGCTGCCCAGGTTCAACGCAGATGCAATCTTGCTGTATTCCTCCTTCGTGGGGGTTGCCGTGCCCTGGCAAACTGTGCATCGTTAGTCAGATTGAGTAATGGTTGTGTCTAAGCGTACTTTGAGACATGCGGGTTTGATCACTCTGAGTCCTCTGAGCGAGTTCCTGTGCGGTCAAACCTGATCGAGGGTCATAATGTTATTGTAGTAATCAACATGTACAAGGACATGCGCACCAGTCTTGTTGAGAGCGGCGGAGAAGGCCTGGCAGACGGGCATGGTGAATGAGTTGAGGTAGATGTGGGGTGATTACAAGTTACAGGATAAGATACCCTGATATACTAGACGGGCTTATATACCGCACCGGTGACAGGTCAACTGATCAATCCGTAACGGACCATTTGCCACCGTATCAGCGATTTCAGGGGGTCGGGCGACCCTGCCGAGAAGATTATCTGATAAGGGTTGATATGTACGTGCTTTTCCACTCACAATTTGAAGTAACAGCAGACGTGTTTGGGAAAGAGATGGCAATAAGAGATATTTCATTCTGCTAGCTGCATTGAGCAGGGTCCAACTACACGTAAAATTCACGCAGTGTATCGCGATTTTCTGGTACATTTCTATAAACGTGCAGATGCGGCCTCGGCGCGAGCCGTGATACTAGGAGCAACTACTAGTACTAGTATAGGGTACTGAGGCCTGAGGCCTGAGGCGTTACCCGGATACACAGCCGCGGGCGCAGCGTGGGACGGATGGTACGAATGGTGGTACCTCGGCTGGTTCCATCCTCACGAGTACGGGTCAGAAGATTTACTGAAGTCGGGTACCCGCAGATATCCCCGGGTAGTCAGCACCCCAAGCAGCGAATGATTTTTGGCCGAGCCAAACTCACTAAGGCTGTCTTCCGAACTTCCACCTACTGTTTAACTGTTAGGGTCTGTCGTCGCAAAGGTATAATCAGGTACATCACTAACAGTGCTTTACTATGATGGTCACTAATTTGTCGTCACATCAGGGCCTAACAAAAGTTTACCTATCATTTCTAAGTTCTCGATGTTTTAAACTCGATGTGCGTACCACGTAGTGACCGGTCATATTTGAATGTGCAATTTTCATACTACCTCTTGATCAATCGGATTCGTCTCGATGGTGTAAGGAAGTGTTTGATTTCACCGTCGGGTACGTCCTGGGCGCCTGGGCAACCACAGGGTCAGCCTAGCAGCTACACATTCCACCCTATCGAAAACGCACAGCATCTCCAAGCCCTGTTATACAGTCTCCTAAAAAAGCAACGAGCCAAAGCAGAAAAGTCTGACCTCGAGATTCGGGACGAGCGACAATGATATCATTAGTATGTT
This sequence comes from Suillus spraguei, assembly GCA_016800925.1. NCBI lineage: Eukaryota > Fungi > Basidiomycota > Agaricomycetes > Boletales > Suillaceae > Suillus > Suillus spraguei. Next base: position 24,396 of record JABCPU010000125.1, read on the forward strand.
ATTGTGCCATTATAATGCAGATTCTGCAAACCATAGACCCCATTTTCGAAATGACTCTGATTGATGATGGTCGTAGTTATTGTGTACTATCCATGTCTCTGCAAGTCGTCTACCATCCCTTACAACAATTTGTCACCCGTGGGTGACCCGTACCATCTGGATCGACCCACGGATCGACCCGCACCCACGATACTGGGACCCGCACGAGTGTGGGTGAGCCTTCAGAATGCCCACAGATTGAGTACGGGTGCCACCCGGGACCCATGTCACACCAAAATTGAGATCATAGTACATACATCATGATACGATTGATGAATAGCGTTAGCGGCTATTTCTTCTCATCTTCGAAGTTTCGCTGTGAATTTGGAGGAAGCTTGATGCTCATGCCACCATTCTATAGAATTTTTGATGTGAATAGCATGGCAGAGCAGTTAGAACTTGATTGTATAACTTTCATATAACAACCCTACGTACTAGCGGTGTCGTCACTACGAAGTTACATAATTTGAAAGTACTAATGTTGTTATTTGTCCATATTTGCGCAGTTCCTCATAGCCGCAAAACCTTACTTCAGATTCCTCGACTCCAAGGCCCATATCGCTGAATATACCTCAAGCCCATCAAAATGGTGCGTATGCAGTTCCGTACACCGTCTCGTGGTGTTGTACGCCATCATTTGAGCATTTTTTTTGCGATTTTGGCCTATTGTTGAGGTGGATTGCAAGCTGACTTTTGGATGCATAGGCCCCGAAAAAAACCAAGGTCGCCAAAGAAGATAACACTGTTTCGCTCGGTCCTCAGGTCGCTGAGGGAGAGTTGGTCTTCGGTGTTGCACACATCTATGCATCTTTCAACGACACTTTCGTCCATGTCACCGATCTTTCTGGCAAGGAGACCATCTCCCGTGTTACTGGTGCGCGTGATTCGCTATCTTGGTACAGATCTTTAGTTACATGATGATTGTGAATAGGCGGCATGAAAGTGAAGGCTGACCGTGACGAGTCGTCCCCCTATGCCGCTATGTTGGCTGCTCAGGACGTTGCCACGCGCTGCCGTGAGGTCGGCATCACTGCCCTTCACATCAAGCTCCGTGCAACTGGTGGTACCGGCACTAAGACCCCTGGCCCCGGTGCACAGAGCGCCCTCCGTGCTCTTGCTCGCGCTGGCATGCGCATTGGGCGCATTGAAGACGTTACGCCCGTTCCTACCGACTCCACCAGGCGCAAGGTATGCGCTCTCACGCATTTTAAGGGTACTTTGTTGTTAATCTTCTGACAGGGTGGTCGCCGTGGTCGTCGTCTGTGATCTCCATCTTCATGTTATTGCTATGAGATTCCCGAAGAGCCGAAATTTGCTATACATGTAATTGGAGTTACAAATAATATGTCGCCGTTCGACGCGCATCAGGTTTTTGCCTGCCCCGCGGTCGTTCACCTGTTTGTGTCTCTAGTATTGTGTTGTCAACATCTTCGTGCTTCGTATCGACGCGTGATCAGTATGTGTGCTTGAAATCTATTGAATTTTTTCTTTATTTCTACTTTGAATCCCATTTATGTAATTTCTTCCTCCTTGATACTACCACAACACTATATAGCCTCTTCGGCTTCAAGTCATTGAATGCAAGAAGACTCACAGCACACTTCGACTGGCAATCGGCTTTTCAGATGGCTGTCGGAAGAGGTGACTCGGCAGGAGGAGATGGATGTTGCCAAGGCAAGAGCAGAGAAAGATATCATGAGGGCCAAGATCAGGTTGGCAAAGATTGAATTGGAATGCGAGAAGTTACGTGATCAGCGAGAACGAAGGCGAGCTGTGAGAAAGGCAAGTCATCTTTGCTATTCAACTCGACTTCAATTTTTTTTAACTATCCTTATCACACTGGCAGCAGGCTCTAATAGTTCATGGCCACTACCATGAAGCTCCACATCACCATGACTCCGCAACACCGTCTTTTGACTTTGCTTCACATGACGACAACGTCCAACCAAGGGAGGAATCCTCAGATTCTCCATCACTGGCAGCCTGAAACTTGTTGAATGTAAAAATATATTTGGCCTGACGAGCACGTTGACGCCGCTGATGAATCTTCCTGTATCGGAGAAAGTCTCGTAACAGCCGTTGGGCACGTTGCTGACGTGGAGTGTACCGAGCCATGACATAGTATGTGGATGGTAGGTGGTATAGCAGGACTTATCTACACATTGAATTATCTAAGCGCTATGTATGAGAATCGGAGGTAATCAAACTTACGGTCGATTCACGGTCGATTCAGGTTGAAGAATCGACGATCGCCTGAATCGCCATGTTTGACTCCCACTATTGAATGCGAGAAGCTGCAGAGCGCACTTCGACCCAATCGGCTTTTTAGATGCAGCCCTTGAGTCCGACAAAACCTACAGTATTACAAAAGGGGCTTAGCATAAGCGCGTATCGTAAAAGAAGCATATAAAAACTTACAGTGTCGACCAATTGAGCGGCATGGCACCACAAAACCCACGGAAATCTGCTGATCGCCGAGCGCCCAAGCCACAGAGTCTTACACCAACTTGAAGTTCACAAGGCATTCAAGTTATCAATATGGTTTGTCCACTCTGAAACGTCGCCTGTCCCTTCAGAGATGCTTGGGGCAGAACTGCCAGTGTAGTGCTGTAAAGTCATACAGCTACTAGATCCGAGTCTCCCATTCCTCCTCAAACTGTTAGCGCTCATGTGTGGTAAGTTACACGTACATTTAAATTCTCTGTACGGCAAGGCTGAAATATGGCGGCGTTGTGCCATCAGGTCTTCGGCAGCCACCATGAGGCAGCATTTTAACACCTTTATGTAGTAGACCATATATCCTCGCAATTGTTTCTGACTCAGTTACTGCCTTACCGCTGCTCATGTCTGGCTCAATTGTTTCTCACTCACATTCCGACATACCGCTGCTCCCGTATAACTCAACTAATAATACTGCCTCACAGTCACGCCAACGATCCACTGCCCCAGTATATGAGGGTTCTTTCGGCCATCCATTCAATTGGAAAACAGACTCCCTCGTTTGGTGGTGTATCTGCCACATACTCGGGAGGCACACCCCGGACGATCTGAAGTGGTTCTTGAATGGAGACGGCGGCACGACGCCCGGGCAAGAGCTGCATGATCGGTATCTGCAGCGTATCCAACAAATCAGTGTTGTAGTAAGTTGGTATGGGCATCATTCATTCAAATTGATTGCATTAATGTGTTCTGGCGCAGCAAGGGCTCGTACTTGCCACTGCAGCGGTTTTTATCACCACCAATCCACCAAGTCGAGAAGTACAAGATATCGACTACACGTCTCCTGCATCTTACGCCTGTTTGGCGGAGTCGCTTGTCTTTTCGTTGTTTGGGATACTGTTCCAGCTGCAGTTATATACCTCTGGATCCATTTTTCAAGAACATGGGGCTGCAACAGTACGCATTATCCATTGTCAGTGTGGCAGGTCAGAGTTGACCTTATCACAGATCGCGGAGCGCTGGAAAATACTCTGGTACCTCCTGAGTTTGGTCATACCAGTCATTGTATTTGTCATATCGGTGGTGCTTTTACTCATGGGTAAGCAGTCCATCTCGTAATGCGTGATCGTAACTTACACAATTCATCAGCCATTGTGCTCACGGCATTCACCTCTCACAACAAAACTGTTCAATTTGTGTTAGCATGACATTTGCTTGCCTTGGCGCTTCTTACTTGGTGGTGGTTCTGGGTTTACCATCCCAATGGATCCGTGGTAAAGTAAGATCCTCACCAGCGAACCAACGTGTGACAGGCACGCGACCTGGCGGACGGCAGCCATCTTGTTAGTAACGGTTTTACAAGGGTAATAGCTGATATTCTAGTTGCCACCGATTTCATTCGTTCAATAGATTATTCAATATTCTGAATTTCAGTGATGTTCAAGTTGCTCCTTCTATTACGGATCTAAATAATTCATATTCAGTCGCTACTTTACATTGTACATGCAGCAGTTTCTTGGCTTCTTGTCATACTTTCTTGGGGACTCGTGCATCATGAGTTATCTACAGTCTATTGTACACACGTTGATTTGCAGAGATGTAGAGCTTGAATTTTTAGAATTGAATGTACATGACATCTAATTTGAAACAAGTGCGTTACGCCCTGTATCCTATATCTGACAATTTCAATCGTGGCGACAAGATCAATAATAAATCTGGATGCTACTACTGGTCTTGCTGCTTTGCAAACACTGTTCAAATGCCCTTTGCATAGTACCCAGCCAGGCATTGATGTTGATGTAGCTGCTGATCTAGAAAACAATCAGACTCAGAATGTCGATGATGATCTTGCAGTTCCTGAATCGATATCACTTGATGAAATTGACGCATCATTTACCCTGCTGGAACATGAAAAAGATACCATGGAACGAGTGCTGATTGATGCGGATTCGACAAAGTGGTGGAAGGTCAAACATGCTGATGAGCCTCTTCTGACGGTGTTTCTTAGCAACGATTACCATACATCGTCATATACATAGCCGTGTAGCACTTTGAGAATTTTGCCAGGTGGCAGAAGTAGCGATTCTGCCACTTCTGCTGGTTGTGCCAGCACAATTAGATTCTGCCAACGGTGGGACTTGACCTGACAACTTAAGAAGTGAGCACGCCTTAGGGCCACACAATTTGAATCTACCCGACAGTCTCCATTTCTCCTGTCCGTCACAGAGCCGACGAACGGTGTTAGTGGTTTACTCCCAGAATGTTGAACCAGATTTTTCAGGAAATAAAAGCAGGTTGTATTCCTCCTCTCTGAGAATTATTACAACGTACTCGAACAGATCCCATATGACCTCGTGCAACCAATGCATTTCTCCTTGCTCGCCATCACTCCTGCTCTGACGGCATTTATGTTAGTCAGTGCCACGCCCGCGGTTTTCAGCAGGAAACATTGTATCCCTGCTGGCCAAATTTGCGACATACAGTCGCACGACTTGGGGACCTGCTGCCCTCCAAGCATGTGTGTAATGTCAGATGTGAGTTTGTTTTAGATACCCTGACAAGATCTGACCTTGTGACTCACCCTCTGCGCTTCATAATAGGTTGACGACTATGCCACGTGCTTCTTCATATGAGAGTTGTTGTTCATGGCTTGATTCCTAGCGACTTGTTGAGTTGGTCATTATGATCGTTATTGGGCCAATTTTCACTGCCGCACCAATGGAAACCTTGAATAGACAGAGCGATATTCATACCCTCAACATGACATTGACTTCAATGCGTAATATATGTGTGAGCGAAGTCGTCCAGCGAACTTGATGCTGAGTCTGGCTTCGAGCTGATGGTAAATAGTTGTGAATAAGAAAACAGGCACATCGGACCAATTCTGATGCCTGGGCTCAGATTTAAACTTGCTTGACGACGTGTAGAGGAGTTGATGTCTAAGACTGGCTTCAGACAGCTCCGGCTTTGAAGAACTGCAGCCCGGGCCAAAGCGTTCAATGGCGGCTTGACTTTGGCCTGGCTCGGCCTGAGCCGCGGCCCCAATAGAGGTATCAGGTAGTCATGGGTAGTGGCGGTAGCAAGAATGTGAATCGGGTTGTAGGGCGAGAAAAAGGTGATGAAACAAGTACGCTACTGAGGTTAAATTTGGAATTTGGCTACTCAACGCTGCTTGCTAACCGAGGCCCGGCCATGGTCATCTACATACTTCAAACGGTGCACAGAGATTTCGCTAATGCCAGATGTAGGTTACATAGCATAAAAATAAAACTAAGTTTCGCTGAGTTAAACACTGCAGGCAGTGGCCATCCGAGTCGCTGGCAAATCCGAATTGCTAGCGAAATTAAGTACTCACACGCTTCTACAAAATATTGTTGCGCATGATCGATATCGACGATGGGTCTCTTGAGCTCGTTCGACAGGCTACAGCAAGCCGTGCTACTGCTGCTACACAGCTATTTCTGTTTCACGAAGCAAGTAATGCGCTAATACCCTTGCATTCGCAACGCGACCGGTGAATCTGCAACATAAAGAGCATCACGATACTGCTCATCCTTCACGACATCATGACGGTTCTTTTGATGACAAAATCTGTCGTTAGCCTAAGGGCCGGTGACCGGTAATTGCTGAGGTTTTCGCTAGTTCTCACTTTTCTTGCTGTTGCCAATACCCATGGTGAATTTTACCATCCTCGCAGGAGGATACACCTCCTACATCGCCTCGTATATCTTCAATAGCGAAACGAATAATTTGACATACCTGAACCAGTACATCACTGGCGGTAATCCATCGTGGATAATTTCGCACCCTACGAACAAGAGTATTCTTTAGTACGTGTCCTTATCTTGTGTTAGTGTCTGCGCGTGTCCGCTAATGGCTTTGATTGATTACGCAGTGCAGCCAACGAGAACGTCCCTACAGGAGCACTACAATCATTCACGGTCGGACCTGAAGGAGCACTTACTCTTGTCGATACTGCATACTCTGGAGGAAGTGGCCCGCCGTATTGTGGCAGTCTCTCCACGGGTCAGGTGGCCATAGTCAACGTACGCCGTGGTTCTCTCTTTCTTTTTGAAGTTGATGCTGAGTTTCTATCAGTACGGTTCCGGAACTGCACGTGTCATCCCCACGACCACAGATCCGTTGCACTTCTCCACCGATGATAGCACCATTGTGACATTCCCTGTTCCAACCACTGGAACGCAGGGCGTGTCCGAGCCACACATGGTATACCAATACGGCGAGGAGCTCTTGATCCCTGACAAGGTATGTTTTTGGACTTTTCATCTGTGATTTGTAGCCTTTCCGCTTAACACGAACGGCTGTTCAAAGGGCAACGACAAGATCTGGCGTCTTGGCCGGAACGGGTCACCAGGTGACTTCTCAATACACGGTCAAATTGCGCAGCCAATCGGCAGTGGCCCACGGCACATCCAGATTTACGGTGAGCTCATCCCCTTTCACACTCTGTCTCGCTAAGCCAGAACACAGAAAATCAGCTCTACACAATCCATGAGCTCGCGAGTACCCTGACACTCCAAGACTTCCCCGCATATCCCAATTCCTCTACTCCCATTATCTCCAACGTTTCCACTGTCCCACATTACCAACCCGCGGGCTCCAGCTTCGCATCTGGCGAAGTCCTTATCCCACTTCCAACAGCCGAGTTCCCGACCGCTTATATCTACACCTCGAACCGCAACGTTGGTGTACAGGACCCACGTGGGGATACGATCGCTATCTTCGAGAATGTAGATAACCAGCTAGTCCTGAGGAATCAGGTATACACAGGCCTGAACCAGATTCGCGGCATGATGCATGGGCAGCAAGCCGGTGAGGGAGGTGAGGGATATATTGTGGCTGCTGGGTTTGCAGGCACTGCAGGCGTTAAGGTGTTCAAGCGAACGGAGGGAGGTGCAAATTTGGAAGAGGTTGCAGTGAATGCAAAGCTTCCGACGCAGACGAGCTTTGTGTGGTTGAAACAGTAGAGAACCAGGGACACTCATTATCAGCACAGGCAGTCTATTGTCTAATATGAAATCTACATTCATGCTTCTAGGTCTAGGTGTGATAGCACTAGTACTATGGTATGCACGTTCTACGTATCATGAGCTCGTTCGCTGCAAGAGCTGGACTTGCTCGTCCTTGCTCAACCCCATGCGACCTCTCCAATGACGAGGACAAATAGGTATCTCATTGGCGTTGCGCGGGCGTGTTGGTGATGCCAGAATAGCATCCAAAATTTTTGGGACATCCTCGGGCTCTACTTCACCTAGCCTGTAGAATTAACATAAGATAAACGCATGCACAGTAACACGCGATTAGCAGGCGTCAAACATACCATTCTCCGTGCGGATACACAAGGATATTTGCTGCATATCTAGGATTGCGTCACATATGAGTGATCGGGCGCCAAGTGAAGGAGAACGCGTGCATACTTGTGCCCACCGATATGTGCCACTTCTGCAAGCTTAATGCAGGTACTGGGATCACTCGGATCAGCATCTCTGCGCTTGCGCAGCTCATCCTTTATGGCTCGGACAACTGCTCCCCCAGTGTCTCCGCACCGACAATCCCGTGAACCATGAGTACAGACATATAAATGCACATCATCTGAATTCGAGGACACAGCACCAGAGCTACCCTCAGTATGCACCCTCAACTGTTCATCCACCTCCTCCATATTGTCCATGGACACCGTAGTCTCAAGCTTTCCTCGCGGGTGCGCAAACGCTGTCAGATGATATTCCTGCTTGTCTTCCTCCCCAGGTGGTCGTGCACAAATAGACTGTTGGTCCTCAGACCACGAAAAATTAGCAACCCCGCCCCATTTAGCGGTGCGTAGAAGGAGCGCGCGTTGGACGGGAGTTGCGTACTTGGCGGGATACTCGCTGGGCGGCTGTGGAGTGTGTAAGAGGATGTAGCACCTGTGCGCAGGGGCTGTGCCAGCAAGCTCTGATGTGGATATGGCGGTGGTGGATAACGACCGCACGAGCGTTTTGAGCGCACGGAAAGCTGGCATAATGGAGGACCAGTGTCAAGTTACGAACTGATTCACGGAACTGCGGGGCGCGGTTAACGTTCAGGGACATCTGTCATACACGTGACTGACGCGTTCCTCCGGATAATCAATTTCATGATGTTATTATATAATGGTGTCGAGTTTAAAAGCTAACTCAGGTTTGCATATTCTTATTCTGAAAGTTCACTTTTTATTTTCTGTCTAATCTCCTTAGGCCACATCATGGCCAATAATGCTGATGCTACCCTACACGAGATACCTCCCTTCAGTCCCCGTAACTTTGCCTTGTCCGCCAAAGCTAGGCTGAAGTCTATGCCACATACCCTACACGCAGTCGGTTCTGTTGTTATCAACGAACATATCAGTACTGTAGGCGTTGAGTGCGTCAATTCCTTTTGTTCTCGCCACCATCACCCAGATCAAACTTCGCCATTTACACAGGGTTAATAATAATGTCTCTCCATGGATCACGAGTGGCGTCCGAAACTTTGAGGAATGTGAAGCAGGCACGACGCTGCAAGAGCTCTTTGCAAGGAGCACAGGTTCTTTTCAATCCATTTCTACCAGTGAGAAATCGATTCTACTCGAGACTTCCCTTAAAGCTGTCCTGCCTATCTGCAATGTAGGGGCTGCAGCGCAGGAGATCGAGGGACACCTGACCAATTTGTAAGTCAGTAGTCTAATAGTGCGACAGAAGACTGATGTTATTATCAAGCCGTGATATCGAGCACGAAACAGCGAGATGTGCTCCTTTCGTCAGAGCCACCAATTGTGCACTCCGTGAACTAAGCGACGTGAAGGTTCGTGGAATACCTGCGTTTAAGGCTGATGACAAAACCATCATCCTCCTTCATGTCAATGATCCAATGCCAATATACCAAAACCAACAAGGTGAACCGTCCGAATGCAAGCCTGATGTTGTCGTCGTCTCCCATCAGACCGCTCTGGGTGCGAAAGCACATCAAATGCAAGAGTCCCAGGTTTTTACTGAGATGGAGTGCAAGTCACGCGAAGACCACTTTCAGTGGAACGATATTCGATCGACATTGGAGTTCAAACGTGCCTGGAAGCCTCTGACTTATCCTGCGTCCGTTTGTAAGACAGATTACGTTGTTCCTGCTCCTTCTGCACAGTATATGGCGTATAGGAAGGACACGAACAGTTCTGCTAAGCCAATAGGTTCAACACCTGCCGCCGGGGCTGCCCAGACCCCCCACGAAGCATCGAATGAGTGTAAATTTGTAGTATGTCTGTCTTCTGCTTCCTTACTGACTTGTGCAAGCCAGTAAGACCCTCATCGCAGCAACTCAGCGGAAGAGTCAAATGCAAGCGAGCCGGAAATGAGAACCAGTCTGACGAGTGTATGACTCATTTCGGCCATGCAACTACCGTGTTTCCAGTAAAGAGCAAGGCATTATCGAGTCTGCGGCGGGACTCCTATTTTCTCAATGAATCCCCTGAGCTGGTCGCTAGGCCATATTGGCCAGAAGAGACATGTCAGAGTGAGCCGGGCATCCTCAGCGAGGTCTACAAGATTGCGCAAACAGATCCAAATGTGCAGGACCACATCCCAGAGCTGGTTTGGTTCCACAAATTTGAAGGAACATCCACGTCCAATACCAGAACCTCACTAGAACTGAAGGACACCGAACAAGCTAAACAGGACAGCCACGTTCTGCACATTATTGTGTTCAGAAAACTTATCCCGATCACCACGCTTTCCGGCAAGGAGTTCCTTGCCGCATGGTGGCAAATTGTAAAGTGTAGGTCTTGTTTTTCTCTCTCCTGTTCTTTATCATTCATCCACTACCCTGACAGGCCATCACGCCCTCTGGAAAGGAGGCGTGCTTCACCGGAGTGTCAGCCTTAGCAATCTCATGGGGTACCGCTTACGTGGTCAATTCATAGGCGTTCTTAATGACTATGACTTATCGTCGTTTAAACGTGATACTCCCAGCGGCCTCGAGCGCACAGGAACGGTACCATTCATGGCGGCAAATCTTCTTACGCCAGACGCTGATGCAGGCAAGGTCGAGCACATGTATGCGCATGATGCTGAATCGTTCATCTGGGTTCTCACCTGGATTTGTCTCCGGTATGAAGACGGAAAGCTCCTCAGCAAGAACAGACCACTGGATCAATGGCTGAAATCGGATGCTATTCGATGCAGGGTGCAGAAAAATGACTTTCAATTATCGATACTTCCTACCATGGGTCCATCGGGATCGCATGAAGCGTCCTGGGAAGTTGTACGGAAGTGCTTTATGGAGATCCATTCACTTTATACCCCGCTAGGGTACTGCAAACTGGGCGATCAATCAGCGTTCGAGCTGTTGCTCGAGGGCCCCATGCAGGAGCATTTCTAAGGACGGCCAGTCTTTTATGTTTATGCGTAGTCAAGGCTGCGTGCCTCGGATATCACCAACTAATTTGTATGATAAAGTTAGCTTTCTTCCTGCCATTGCCTGTACGCCATCGTCAACCGACGAATAAGCAATGATCTAAAAGAATGTACCCTTAACTTCTGATTACAGTTGGGAGGTCAAAGATATCGATATCTGTGAAGTGCTCGATGTTCCTTGGGCCAGCTGCTTTCGTCGGTGAAACATGTTTGAAGAACTCGGCACTGTTGCCAACTTGCTACTTGCTAGGCCTTTTTCACTTGTCGGCTGCACGAGAATAATCACACAAGCGCTCATGACAGCAGTCTTTCATCAGCCACGTCTACAATATTCTCTAGCACATCTCGACATGCTGATGTACAGGTTATACCGTAGATTCCTCATCTTTCGGATTGTCCTTATATCTCCCTATCCGTACTACCAATGCCACGAAGCAGACGACAAGTGATGCAACAAAGCCCACGGCACCACGCGTCCATTGGTTTTCAGTTCCGAATATCAAATTGCCCAAGCCCGCAGCAAAACATAGTAGGCTATCATGAGTATTCAGCGACATCGCTCTTCATACAGTAACATGAATGCTTACGCCCACATCAACAGTCCATATGGCAGACTATACGTTATGGCTAGGGCTTCCGTGCCAGTGGTAAAGAAAGACTGTGACATGTGTGACAGAAGTGTGACCTATCGTTTGGGTCAGTCCTTGATGGAATGATGATATTTAATTGGTTCTCGTACAGCTCGCTCGCAATCCTTCTGTTGGTTTTGACGAACCAGAAGAAGTACGAGGAGTACGACTGCAATGCTGCAAGCCGTCGATAGATAGCTCAGTAATTTGGCGACGTCCTGCACAGATGAAATTGCAAGAAAGGCCATGTTGGCATTGAGAATAACTGTTGCCTAGAGTAAGTTGTAAGTATCGCTGACTCCAGATGTTTTAATGACGATTTACTGAGAGCGCCAACCCAGTCCACTCATCATTAAGTTTCCCCATAAATTGATTCCAGAGGACGCGATTAATGATCCTATCAACCCATATCGTGTTTAGATCTTCTTGGTGGGCACGAGGGGCGCCAAAGAGTAAGAAAGAGGTAATAATGAACAAGAGCGACTGATGATCATGATCCTTGAAGTAGATCGTCTGGTCAGAGTCTAACCTCGCACCCGGCTGTCCACAAAAATTGAAAAACCTTGCTTTGGCTACTGCAATATTAGCGAAAGTCAGTAGAGTCTTTGGTTACGCACTGAACTCAGACATGAATCGAGCTGAAAGAGGATGAATCAACATACTTCAAGAAGCACATCGTTCAGGATAAAAACACACCTACAACACATCTTGTGTGTGTAAATTCTCCTTCGAGGGTTCCTGTCATAGAAAACGTCAGTCATCTAGACCGTGTTCGCAAACCTTTACCGGAACTACCTTCGATGTTCATAACGAGGTCCAGCATCTTCTCTAGCTCGTCTTTATCAAACGGAGAGACAGACGTCGCAGACGTGAGGGTCACTGTAAGATTCACAAATATCAATGTCTCACTTGAGGAGGTGCAATGTGATATCGAAGATCACCTGCTGCAGCATGCATAATCATTTGTTTCAGTTCCTCAAGAACAACTGGCGTCACTCGATTTTCATACGGAAACAGTTCACAATGAGTCCTTGAGGCTGCTTGAGTTGGCATCAAATCTACACGAATGGCTGACACGATGTCAGAAACTGACCCTGGTCACCCAAAATCATAAACATACCTGGACTTCACCAGTACTGAGCTTCAATAGCGTGTTCTGAAGTTGTGTATGTTAGCATGGAGAAAAATGCAGCAGATAATCAGAAGTTACACACTGATATGACCCATGTTCCTCACTCGCCTAATGTTCTCGAACAAGGATTCTGCGTCGAAACTTTCTAGCCAAAAGATGCACTGCGCGTCTTGTTCGACGAAATAGTAGCCGCAGGTGTTCTCATCAATATCCTCAACGACTAATTCCGTCTTATTGGTGATATCCACGCTTGAGTTGGCTTGTGCATCGTTATATAGCTTATCTATGAATGCCTCAATCGCACTAAGGGTCGATGGTCTTGACAAGTCAGCATCAGTATATATCCGCTGCCGCCTTCGTTAATGATTGCGTGGAGTGTCGAATCTGAACCTACGCGTGTGCTGTCGTAGTAATACAAGGCACCTTCAGGGTGTGCAAGTGGTTTCCATCGGCTGGAGGGCAGTTTGCTTGGCGTCGTCAACTCACAATAGTCCGACTGAAGAAGAAGGACATACTCCTTGAACACCTTTTCCCCCGGCTTGATAAATACGCGGTCCTTCGTTTGGGGTCTATGCCGTGATTAAGCATGGAAAAAGGAAGTGGAAAGCGCCTCATACCAACTTACATTGGCCGTTTCCTCTTGTATCGATTTACCTCGGATGCTGGAATCGGCTTTGCCTTGCGTATCGATGGAATAGATGGAGATACTGTGCTTAACGGTACAGATATGCCAGAACTTGAAGGGTTGATATTACTGCCCAGTGCGGCGCATGCACCGCTTGCTGTAGCGACCGAAGTTGTACCAGCAGAAGGTATCCGAGATAAAGGTAGCGACTTCTGTGGGGTCAGTGAGCCTCCAGGACTACTGACTGTGATACGAGGTGTTCTGTTAACGAGTGACTGCCTGAGCATCTTGTTGCTTCAGAGTATTGACAGGGTAAGACATACTGTGACAGCACGGGAACGGGATGGCTTGTTGGCAAAGTTGCAGGAGACCTTTGGAGCCTTAATCACAGACGAAGGTGCCGAAGTGGACATGATTGAATTAGTACAAAGAATAGAACACCACATTGCAGACGAACCGTGTCCAAACGTAGTCAAAGATCGTGCTTAACCCCCCTCTGGCACGGCTTCGCAAATTCGACTGAGAAGACATTGACAGTAATCACTGAGTATTCAAGGGATGCTGAAGCTTTCAAAGTTTTCCCAGCCCGAAGCTGAGTGCTGAAGCGCCGAACAGCCTCCAACAACCACGTGTGCGTAGTACTCATCGGTACGACTGTACTGTAATACTGCATCAATCCAACCGTCCTGACACTGCTAGATATTGCCTTCAGGATGCAGCATGAACCTTTGAACGACAATGAATCAACATTCAGTGAAGAGGGCAAATAGTCCTTCAGCTTAAGCCGGACGAACAAGAGACACCTCGGAGTTATTTCGGTTAGTCTGCCGCCGCTTACAGGGCTTGCGCAATGCATGTACGTGTATTGTGACAAAGCATTTCCAGGTCGCCAGCCAATTATCTACCGCCCTGTATATAGACAAGTCCTCGACATTTACCCCCTGTCGTTTCTTCTGTTGTCTTGCTTTATCTCAGCACCATGGGTTTCTTTTCAAAGTCATTCGATCCAGTCACTGACCTCCCAGACTTGTCTGGTAAGGTTATCCTGATCACAGGCGGAAAGTGAGTATGTCACACACATGACCCGGAGTGCTACTCACAGCTACTTTGTAGCGCAGGTATCGGCTACTCAACTGTGAAGCACCTGGCACGTCGTGGTGCCAAGGTGTACATGGCCGCACGCAACCAAAACAAGGCAGAGGAGGCAATCGCGCAACTGAAAGCAGAAGGGCTGGGTCCTGGGAACGGTGATATTATCTGGTTGGAACTCGATTTGAAAGACCCTCGGAATGCAAAGAAAGCGGCAGAGGAATTTATGAAACAGGAAAAGAGATTGGATGTTCTGAGTGAGTATATGTTTTGGTTCGTTCATAATTTCGGTATGCTGAATGAATCACAGTTCATAATGCTGCGATGTAAGTTGATCGGCTTGCATGGGCGTAATTGGCACTGAATACCCTATAGGTTCATTGGGGATTACACCATAACATCGGATGGTAAGCTTTGTCTCGCGGTGTAAAGACCGTACTTAAACAACATCTCAGGAATCCAAGAGATAGTGATAGTTAAGTGCGTCTTCTGGTATATAAAAACAGGACTAAACACTCACTTATGTTTATTCCAGCGTAATAAGTCATATCGTCCTGACACGCACCCTTCAACCGCTGCTGGACCAGACAGGAGCAGAACCTGATTCAGACGTCCGCATAGTTGTTGTATGTGATGCTTCACCGAATGCGTCCCGAAAACTCACACTTTCGTACTACCATTCAGATCGCTTCAGACGGCCACCGGTTCGTATCAGGGGAACCTCGTTTCCGCAACCTTGACGATCTTAACAATGAGCTCAAGAGTTCGCTTTCCCCCAGCTTTGCGCGGTATTGTACGTCGATCGTCCCTTGCTATCTTCTGTCTCACAAAATTCCTTCACAAGGTTTGTCAAAACTCATGAATATACTCTACGCTTCTGAACTTCAACGACACCTCGCTGCCGTTGGCTCTCCCATCACCGTCATCGCCGTTCACCCTGGAGCAGTCAACACCTTCTCCCATAAACCGCCCCTATCCAATTTTTACTTCATCGTCAAGCCCATCGTGTTCCTTTTCTTTTTAAATCAAGACCAGGGTGCATATAACTCGGCATTTGCAGCTGGATCAGAAGAAGTGGCCAAGCACCGCGAGAAGTACAAGGGTAAGTATATAACGCCAGTGGGTAAGTTAGCAGAACCGACGAAGGTGGCAAGCAATGAGAAGCTTGCAAAGGAGCTTTGGGATACTGTGGATAAGTTTTTGGAGGAGAAGGGAATTTGATGGACTGAGATTGACGAATAGTTGTACCTCTCAAGAGGTGTCGAAACTCTACAGTACATGTAGCTTCTGCCTTGCACCAAGTACACTAAGACCGCTTTTATGGACTTGCTCAAGGATAGGAAGGGAAGAAGAAAGGCTGAAGATGACGCAACTGACCAGTCACCCACTAAAAAAGGTTCTTCTTCCTCTGCTGTACTTGATGATGAGGACAAGCTTGAGTATACTATGATCGAGTAGGTTGGAGTGATCGTTTTTCTTGGTGACTTCTTTATCTTGGCTTGAACTGTATAAATGACCTACATTTACAAATATCTGCGAATCACATCTTGTCTCAGTGTCTTTAAGTGGAGTCGGGGATTGGCGCTTGCGCCGCTATGATTAATAATTTATTCCCTAATTTGAATGGGATCCAGTCCTGTTAAACGACGGCTTGCTTCATAGGTTAGGACTGGTCACGAGTCTAGGAGATGACAGACATGATGACTTTCTACAGTGGCGCAATCATTCAGGTACCTCGAGCACGCAATGATATCGGTGTGTTTCCGACCTTTTGCTAAGTAATAAACTTTATAGATGATACTTAGTGGCGCTTACCGCATGTACGACCGTGCACGCTGACAGCTGCTAAAGCAGTGTATACCTGACCAATCTGGTCCTATCTATCGTAGCGTCTACCTTCTTCCGCCATCATTGCATTACATATCATGCTTTGATGAGGTTTTCACAAGTGGCAGAATGGCTCTACCCAACCTGACAAATCTATCTATCTCATTTTTGTCGAGCGAAGGGAAGTTGGCTATAAGACACATGACATGACCTGACCGTCCCTCAAATCAATGTCATATCATTCCAGGCATTCTCTACTAATCTGCAATAAATAACCATGTCTTCTTCAAGTTCTGCACTATTCTCCCCCATTCGCGTAGGCAACATCAACTTGCAGCACCCCACTTACCCGTCTACGTGCAAGCGCAGATCATGTCCCAAGTCCAGAAGCGCCTGCGTACTACTCTCAGAGAGGGTCTATCCCTGGCACTCTTCTTATCTCAGAAGCCACATTCATATCTCAGAAGGCTGGTGGTTTTGATAATATTCCTGGAATATACACCGACGCCCATGTAGAGGCATGGAGAAAGGTATGTTGTGTCTTGCTCGATGATCTTACTGGATGAGAGCTGATTCACGCCCTGTATCGCAGGTAACAGAAGCAGTTCACGAGAAGGGCTCGTTCATTTTCCTGCAGCTTGGGGCGCCCGGTCGCGTCGCGGAAACAGCCGTTCTTGCCAAAGAGAACAATAGTCCCTACGTCGGTGCTTCACCTATCCCCCTTCCGAACAAGACAGACGTACCACACCCACTTACCACGGATGAAATTAAAGAGTACGTTTCCATGTATGCCGCTGCCGCCAAAACTGCCATTCGAGCTGGCTTCGATGGCGTTGAAATTCACGGCGCGAACAGCTACTTGATCGACCAGTTCATGCAAGACGTCAGCAACCAGCGCACAGATGAATACGGCGGAAGCATCGAGAACCGTGCAAGGTTTGCACTCGAAGTAGTAGGTGCCGTAGTGGAGGCTGTTGGTGCTGAGAGGACGAGTTTCCGAATTAGCCCGTGGGGCACATCCAATGGTATGTCTATAATTGAATACTAGCTATCGTTATTTAGTTGATTTGTGGTGCAGGTATGGGAATGGTAGACCCCAAACCCCAGTTCTCCTACGTGGTTGAGCAGCTGCGCAAGCACAAACTCGCATACATCCACGTTGTGGAGCCAATGCCTGACGAAGTCACTGCTGAAATAAACAGCGATTTCATCCGTGATATCTGGCAGGGGGTCGAAGGTAGCACCTTCATCAGCACAAACAAACATACCCGGAGTAGCGCGATTGAAACGGCGGACAAGAAAGGGGGCCTTATTGGATTTGGGAGGTTGTTTATGCCAAACGTGAGTCATTTGTTCCTAGACTTAGCGGTGACTGACGTGCCCCACTTACCTAGCCTGATCTTCCATTCCGTTTGCTAAAGGACCTCGCACTCGAACGGGGTGACCAAGCAACGTGGTACATGGCCGGCAATTCTACACCGGCAGGTTATTCGGATTGGCCTTTTGCACCAGAGAATAGTCAGCAACTGGGAGGCAAATTCTGACATGGCTTTGAAAGTGATATACCTTATAATAGATGTCGACCTTAAACTTCGTTCACCTTTGGACGTTGTCTAGCGTGAATTACAATAACGTCGAATGCCGTTGCATAGGCAGGTCATAAGTGAAACTGCTCGCGATTGACGGTCCAGCTCGAACACGCTGGATTGAAAGGCAGAGGATGCATGAATTTCCACAGCTTTATACGCTGTTTCAACGGCGCACTGCTTCTGAGGTTGAGAATTGTATGTCCTGACGCACGCAGTGTCGACGATAGTATTCATGAAAATCTTTGCTCTTCGTGGTCGACCCTCGACAAAGAACATGCGGTTTCGTCGGGACTGAATACCATCGCAGATAGCATTAAATACATAGCGTCGTCCGAAGGAGGAGCATTTCGGCCAGTAAAAGTGAAGACGGGTCACGGTGAGAGGAAGTCTCCAACGATGTCTTCTGAATCTACCATGACGGAGAGTGGCATTCTGGATACCCACGACATCGTGAAAAGAACAGCAGCAGCCATGGCGGTTCAAGAGGAGGAGTGAGAAAAAGGAGCGAGGTGGAGCACGTGAGTCTGCACCCTTCTACCACCATGCGCCAGCCACTGTTAGGATGATGGCCTCGCCGTTCATTGAGTTCCAGTAACGATGCAACAAGAAATGAATTTGTCTACATGAACCTTCTTCTCTTACATAAATATACTTTGGAACACCATAACCTTGCCATAACCATAATTCGAATAAATACTACAGCGGATCCTTGACTAGATATCTCCTCCCTACAGAACACTCCGCAAGCATTTCCCTACACAGTACTGCTAGTTGACACATGTACACGCTGTTCAAAGACAATCGATCTCATGCTAGTTTCTGCGTCGGAGTCGGCCACAAGTTTGGCGTGGTATTCTCGAACGCTAAGGATAAGGCGTGGTCCCAACACAAACATCTGGACGCCCAATAAAACTTGAAGGGCACCATAAAGTATCTGAGCTACGATAGAAGTTGAAGTCTTTAAAAATGATCAACAGTGGTCACAAGCAAATGTCAACGGCGGGTCGGCATACCCAGAGCTCTGGAGAGGTGCCAGCAAGCTGGAGGGAGGAGACGCCAGCAAAGCTAGGACGTCCGGAACTTCAGCAGAAAAATATAACTACATTCACATTACAAGCTCACCCTGCAAAATAAAGCACATGAGATTGTATCAGCACTCTGAAACAGTCACCGATGGTTGATCCTGTCGATTGGTTGAGTCGTCGCAAGTCACGAAAGTGTTTCACAGCAATCCAGATTGAAAGACACAATGCGAGGGCCTCCCAAACGGTGTTGAGAATCCATATAATTGAAATCAGAAGCTGGGAGGATGCCCCTTCATCAAAACTGCACATAGATATGCCAGAGAGTATCAGCTCCTCTAGTGTTTGTCCAATGAGCTGTATTCGTCGAGTCAACAAGTAAAGCTTACCTCCTACAACAGGTTTGAGTACTATTACTAGGCTTGCTCCACAGGTGATGTTTATAGCCAGGAAGATAATAACCAGAAAGATAAGCATGATTCTAGATCGCTGATACATGGCATGCAACCGAGTGATCATGATGACTTTGCATCATGTTTCAGTCGAGTCAATATTGAGGTATTGCAACTCACCGCCCAGCACGGCAGCTATGACCACACCTGCCCCATTTACAGCGTCGTACATAATTGTGCCTGAAATACCCAATTAATAATCGCCTTTGTGCTGGGATCAAATGCTCCACTCACACCTATTGAGTCATTATGCTGAGCCAAGTTTAATTATCAAAATCTCACTCACTCCTGCATATTATGGATGTATCCATTGGATAGAAACAAGATGATTGCAGAATACTCACTGTATCTGTCCGTGAGCCCAATGGTGTAAATGCTGTGTGCCGCCAGTCAGAAGAATCGAACACGGTGCATATGAGACATACACATAGCAGAGATACTGATAACGAGAGATAGGCTATTAGCACAGCTCTAACTTGTTAGCCTCAACAACATACAAAGAATATGGTATTCCAATATATCGTGTCTAGAACATTTTGAAGTCAGCATAACTTGCCAGTCACGCTATGGTATGAAGTAAGGGACGAACTATCAGGTACAGCACAGTTATGAGAGACCACCGTTGTTTCTGTCGCGAATTCATTGTATTTTGTTGCTTTTCTTCCAAGGTTACTCACCCAGATCAGTTCAATCTGTAACACCATTTTTAGCAAGTTAGCTCCTCTAGCAATAGCACCGACCTACCTCTTGTCCTAGTGTCAGCACTGGAATTATCATGAGAATATCAGCGGTTTTGGAAACTGTTCTGCGCACCCCAATCATATACCACCACGACACCGCCAGCAACTGCGAAACCACAAGTCAATATTAAATCGAAGATGTCAACTGATACAACTAACCCCCCCAATAGCTGTTAAAAAGATTATAACTGATTGCCGGCCAGAAGCTGGGATCATTTAAGACTACGGTCATATTCGAGGGATGAGTTTGAACGAGTGGGGAGCGTTGATGGTGTATAACAATAGTGTTCGTACTAGAAATACCACTATTCAGCGCTTCTATCGCCAGAATGGGTATGATGGAGATGGACATTTGATCCCTCAAGACCCATAAGTATTGCAGTGCGAAATAAGGGAAAAGAGGAGGGCCTCAACCGGATCAAGGTAGATTTTGATTTGCCGACTGGCGACGTAGTATTAAGCACACGGAAACCTGAACATCAGGAATGTTCCAGTTGTTGGCAATGTCGGTATTTCGACGGAGTATTTTTACTCCAAGCTTGTATAAACCAAGGAGTCCTGTATAAAATCATGTAGTCATCATTCTAACACAGGTCGAAGCGTGATGTGATCGAAAACGAGCATATCCGCTCCCTTCTGTTGAACCCGAGGTGTAACCGTAATAGCACCACAGATAGGAAACCGTGACACACAGTGGGTCGAAGGGAAGCGAATATGACTCACTTTACACATCTGTTGCCTCGTATGTATGAAGTAATACATTTATCGGTGCTACTCGCAGTCATATCAGCGGTCATGGCAGAGAGCGAATCCAACACAGCAGACTCATGCTGTATGATTGATATTTGACGCCATTCGAAAGAGAAATCGAGATAAAAAGCATGTGCAATTTCCAATTGTAGAGAATTGATGATCATTGTTTCGGTGATTCCCGAAGTACTTGAACTTTGATCGTTGTTGGATCAGTATAGTCGTCATAAAAATGAAACAGCTGCTGTGCTCTGTAAATGAATGGATTGTGAATATTTGAATAGCGAGTTGCAGCTTGATCGTCACCAAATAGATAGTCAGAGGTGAGGAGATAGATCTAATTTTTTTAAGTCATCACTGGCCAGTGCGGAGACCTAAGCTTAATTTCGCTGGAGGCTGGACAGTGATGCTCCGATGATCTGGGAGTTTTTCCAATTTGCCAAGTGTGTACTATACTTAGTTGCGCTGGCACTTGCGCCCAAATATTCCCGCAACCTAAGTTCTAATTGTTCACCACAGATCGGAAGTATTCATTATTTCATTTACATCTTCCTGCTGCCAGTTCACGGTCTCCGGAGGTTGCACTGATTTAGAAAGTTGTGATGAGAGGCTTATCCAGCTGAATTATATGATATAAATTATGTAACCAAGAAAACACTGCCAACGATCCCGCTTGGCAGATCTCGCGATGGGCCACTCGGACACGGTGTGCGTGAGTCTGCATCACAGGCCATGTTGATCATCAGTTGGTTTATCGCTGAAAGAGGCGAAGGCCGCACTATAGCCATTCAGTACTGCATTTGATAAGCTGATGAGACATAACAGTCTTGCTAACATCCCGAATCGTAGTATTGCCAGTTGCCTGTACACATAGTTTCTAATCAAATTTGCAAACCACCAGCGAAGGAATACCTACCGCCCTCTGACACCATTACACTCTCTTAACCATTGTCATCACCAATCGCCATTCAATGTCTACTTCATCATGTCCTTCCACAGCTCTCCCATCATCCAGCTCCACACCCTCCTTAAGATCCTTCCAGAACCGCACTGCAACATCTTCACGCGGGTTTTCCCCATCTGCGGGATTCTGCTGACAGAACATGTACGACGAGCTCCACGTATTAAGATAAGATAACAGGTCATTCCTTGTCATCTTCTTGCGCATGATCACGGAGCGTGGAGAAGGGAGAGATGGGTAGTGGTCGTCTGTGATGCATTTGTGCATTGTTGAATGATAGGTCCAAGAAAAACCCGTGAAGAAGAACCCGTGAAGAAGACTTTCGAAATCACTGAACGCGCCGGGTACAACTTCATTACCTGCTGGCACTTCAACTAAGTGGTTTTCCAGAATCGAACGGCTGGCTTGTTGCCAGTATGGGCCAACGCTGTTCTGTAATCAATACCTTGGCAATAAGCATTAATTTTCTGTGAGTGACGTATAGCGAGTGAAGCGGAACCCAGAGTAAATCTAAGTCAAGCAAATGTCAAGAGTGACTGGACAAGTGATGGCTTGGAGATGGGAACACATACCCAGAATGCAGCACTCCATTCTTCCTCGTCACCCCTGCGAGCTCAGGCCACATTTTATTCTAATCAAATCAATGACTTGCCTGGGCTACAACCACGCAGACATCATGAGAAAATAGTACCATCGAGTCCATCCTGTCTGATACACGCACCGGCAATGACTAGATCCATACTACTATCCTCTAAAAACGGTGGACTCTCTGCGCTCGCCTGCACGTACTCATATTGACCAGTGCTCACTAGCGTTTTCCTGAGCAACTTTGATCATCTTTAGAACTTGGGTCGACACCAATGACGTACTTGAAGGGTGTGAGCTCGACCGTCGCTTGACCTGGAATTCCGAACGCATTGTCAATATGTTAATAGCTGAAATCCTTCAAATTGAGTACAGCTAGAACTGACCTGTCCCACAACCGAGATCCACTGCTCTATCCTATCTTGCACCCTTGTTGCGCTCGTGGTACCGGAATATGAAGTCATACAGTGACCTAGGATAGGTCGGTCTGAAGGTCGCATATATGGCGGTGTTAAAAGAGGATTTGCCGAAAGTCGCCATTGCAGAAATTGTGAGTGTCCACGTACTAATAGTGAACGATAAAACTAAGAACCATTCGGGAGGACACGCGGGTAGTATAAATACCCCAAGCAATGGTCTTGAGATGCATAGTAAGTCGATGTAAATAAAGCTCGTCAGTGCTATCAGAAGAACTTACTACTTATGCACCACCTTGATATAGAACTTCGAAGGAATGGCTATCTAATATCAAAGGTCTGACGACAGGAGAGTACGGGAACCTAAGAAAAATTAAAATGCTTAGTTTCATAATCATAATCTGTACTTTAATCATCAACTGCTTGCGACTTCAGTCTATTGACCTGAATGATATGTAGAACTGAGTGATTCAAATGGTCATTTTGATACTGTTGAACCATGTGACAAAAGTATCTTTGCCTTCTGCGACTTCCTGTCTGCTGTTCATGGACGAGGATGATATCACTTGTGCCGACCATCGCGAGTGCCTCAGATCAGTATAGTCAAGGCGACCTAAGAGGGGAATGATAATGTTGAAGAGTTAATGTTAATATTGATTGACGTTTGTAGTAAGTAATGCGTACCACGTAGGTCCAAAGCATCGTCGTGGAACACCCCGTTCGAGGTGAGGACAGTGACATTGATGGAGGATAGATAATATCATTGCCAATTTTATCTCCATCAGGAACTGGTTCAAATCAAGGGCGAAGACGAGAACAAGAGCGGCATGCTGGTTTACCCCGGATGCGCAGGATTTTACACCTAATCAAGTATTTTGAATGGCTTGGATGGAAATGACTCCAGCTGGAGTTAAAGCAGTCAAGAAGCAAGAAACACGATGATGTTCTGGGCCTGGCTTGCTTCGTTCAACATGTCGAACATTCGAGATCCTGCTGTTATACAAGAGTCATCATACCGGCCAGGATCGCGAAGTCTTTGTCAGAGCTGTCGAATTCCAGCCCGTCTATCAAATTCCGGCTCATTCATTGACTCGGAGGATGACAGACCTTACTAACATCATGATGTGGTTGATGGGCAACAGCCTCCATTTTTAGGATCAATCGATTAAAAATATTTGTCATCGTCCGATATGACGCCGCTTAATTCAGTTCTTTCGCCTTCTATCGTACAACAAGGATCAGATGGTCCAACCTTACAAATCCTTTCATTTTAAACTTGTTCGGTCAGCCATGTTGAACGAAGGCAAAGTTGGCTATAAAACACACGATGTGGCCGTTTATTCAATCAACGTCATACCATTCCAAGCATCTTACACTACTGTGCAATAGAATCTAGATAGCCATGTCTTCTTCTACCTCAGTACTCTTCTCCCCCATCCGTGTAGGCAACATCGACTTGCAGCATCGCATTGTCCTTGCGCCACTTACCCGTGTACGTGCAAGCGCAGAACATGTTCCAAGCCCAGAAGCGCCCGCGTACTACGCTCAGAGAGGCTCTACCCCTGGCACTCTCCTTATCTCAGAAGCCACATTCATATCTCAGAAGGCTGGCGGTTATAATAATGTCCCTGGAATATACACCGATGCGCATGTGGAGGCATGGAAGAAGGTGTGTTGTATCTAGCTTAATGATCTTACACGATGAGAGCTGAGCCACGCCCCGTATTGTAGGTAACAGAAGCAGTTCACGAGAAGGGCTCGTTCATTTTCCTACAACTCTGGGCGCTCGGACGCGCAGCGGAAACAGCAGTTCTTGCTGAGGAGAACAATAGTCCCTACATTAGTGCCTCCTCCATTCCCGTTCCGAAAAGCACAGAGGTGCCACGCGCACTCACCAGAGACGAAATCAAAGAATACGTTGCCACGTACACCGCTGCCGCCAAAACCGCCATTCGAGCTGGTTTCGATGGGGTCGAAATTCACGGCGCAAACGGCTACTTGATCGACCAGTTCATACAGGACGTCACCAACCAGCGCACAGATGAATACGGCGGAACCATCGAGAATCGTGCAAGATTTGCACTCGAGGTAACAGATGCTGTTGTGGAGGCCATTGGTGCTGAGAGGACGGCGTTCCGAATCAGCCCGTGGGGCACATTCTATGGTACGTGTATCAATGAATGTTGCCAATCGTCACTTAGCTGATTTATGGTGCAGGTATGGGAATGACAGATCCCAAACCCCAGTTCTCCTACGTGGTTGAGCAGCTGCGCAAGCACAAACTCGCGTACATTCATGTCGTAGAGCCGATGCCTAACGAAATCACTGCTGAAATAAACAGCGATTTCATTCGCGATATCTGGCAAGGTGTTGAAGGGAGCACCTTCATCAGCACAAACGGGCATACCCGGAATAGTGCAATTGAGACGGCAGACAAGAAGGGCGGCCTCATTGGATTTGGGAGGTTGTTTATGCCAAACGTAAGCCATTTGTTCTCATACTTGGCGGTGACTGATGCAGCCCTCTTACCTAGCCCGATCTTCCATTCCGCGTGCTAAAGGACCTCGCACTCGAACGGGGTGACCAAGCAACGTGGTACATGGCCGGCAATTCTTCACCGGCAGGTTATTCAGATTGGCCTTTTGCAGCGGAGAATAGTCAGCAACTGAAAAGGAGCTTGTGACGTGGCTTTATGAGTGATATACCTTAGAGTAGATGTCGACTTCATCTTTCTAATACCTTACTGTGTAGACCTGATATCATTATTATGCTTAATGTTTAGTTCAGTCTATGTTATGGCCTGATCGGCGACGGTTGTTGTGTTTTAGTCGAGCCTCCCTCCAGAAGGTACGTCAGGTTATTTTTCAGAGAGGAATAAATATTGTACATGGACTACTTATGGTCGCAAACGGCAAGTCTCTCATAAAGCGTCCCTATCCAAGCTCCAGATCATCGTCAAGCCCACCATGTTCCTGTTCTTTGTAAATCAAGACCAGGGTGCATATAACTCGGCGTTTGCAGCTGGATCGGAAGAAGTGGCCAAGCACCGCGGGGGGTACAAGCGTAAGTATATAATGCCGGTGGGCAAGTTAGCAGAACCGACGAAGGTGGCAAGCAATGAGAAGCTTGCAAAGGAGCTTTGGGATACTGTGGATAAGTTTTTGGAGGAGAAGGGAATTTGATGGAAGTATGTACTGAGCGCTGTACCTCCAAGAGGTATTGAATGGACAAGACCGTATTTCAGCACTGAACTATGATGGAACAATCGTCCCTGTTGATGTATTATCATGTGCATTGGTGTGACGCTGACGTCCGTCCAGGGTGTGCGTTTTCCTTTGCTGTCTAATGCATCGTGTCTTCCATCTGACTGCTTGTCATTCCTACACAATCAATTTATCGGACCTTAGTCTGTTGCAATCTTCGAATTATCCCCATACTGCACCCTTCTACCACCATGGTAGAGCGCGCCAGCCACTGTTAGGATCACCTCGCCGTTCATTGAGTTCCAGTAACGATGCAACAAGAAATGAATTTGTCTACATGAACCTTCTCTTACATAAAAATACTTTGAAACACCATAACCTTGCCATAACCATAACTCGAATAAATACTACAGCGGATCCTTGACCAGATATCTCCTCCCTACAGAACACTCCGCAAGCATTTCCCTACACAGTACTGCTAGTTGATACATGTACACGCCGTTCAAAGACGATCGATCTCATGCTAGTTTCTGCGTCAGAATCGGCCACAAGTTTGGCGTGATAATCTCTAACGCTAAGGATAAGGCGTGGTCCCAACACAAACATCTGGACGCCCAATAAAACTGGAAGGGCACCTTGAAGTATCTGAGATACGATAGAAGTTGAAGTCTATAAAAATGATCAACAGTGGTCACAAGCAAATGTCAACGGCGGGTCGGCATACCCAGAGCTCTGGAGAGATGTCAGCAAGCTGGAGGGAAGAGACGCCAGCAAAACTAGGACGTGCGGAACTTGAGCAGAAAAAGATAACTACATTCGCATTACAAGCTCACCCTGCAAAATAAAGCACATGAGACTTTATCAGCACTCTGAAACAGTCACCGATGGTTGATCCTGTCGATTGGTTGAGTCGTCGCAATTCACGAAAGTGTTTCACAGCAATCCGGATTGAAAGACACAATGCGAGGGCCTCCCAAACGGTGTTGAGAATCCATGTGATTGAAATCAGAAGCTGGGAGGATGCCCCTTCATCAAAACTGCACATAGATATGCCAGAGAGTATCAGCTCCTCTAGTGTTTGTCCAATGAGCTGTGTTCGTCGAGTCAACAAGTAAAGCTTACCTTCTACAACAGATTTGATTCCTATCACCACGATTGCTCCACAGGCGATGTTGATAGCCAAGAAGATAATAACCAGAAAGATGAGCATGATTCTAGATCCCTGATACATGGCATGCAACCGAGCAATCATGATGACTTTGCATCATGTTTCAGTTGAGTCAATATCACTGAGGTATCGCAGCTCACCGCCCAGCATGGCAGGTACGACCACAGTTATCCCATTTGTTGCGTAGTACATAATTTGGCCTGAAACACCTAATTAGTGATCATCTTTGTACTAGGATCAAAGGCCCCACTCACACCTATTGAGTCATTATGCTGAGCCAAGTTTAGTGGTCAAGATCTCACTCGCCCCTACATATTATGAATGTATCCAATGGATAGGAATGAGATGGTTGCAGAATACTCACTGTATCTGTCCGAGGGACCAATGGAGTGGATGCTGTGTGCCGCCAGTCAGAAGAATCGAACACGGTGCATATGAGACATACGTAGAGCAGCCATACTGATGACGAGAGATAGGCTATTAGCACAGCACTAACCTGTTGGCCTCAACAACATACAAAGAATATGGTATTCCAATATATCGTGTCTAGAACATTTTGGAGTCAGCATAACTTGCCAGTCACGCTATAGTATGACTTAGGGTACGAACTATCAAGTACAGCACAGTCATGAGAGACCAGCGTTGTCTCTGTCGCGGATCCATTATATATATATTGCTCTTCTTCTAATATAGGACTGTTACTCACCCAGATCAGTTCAATCTGTAAAACCATTATTAGCAAGTTGGCTACTCTGGCGATAGCATCGACCTACCTCTTGTCCTAGTGTCAGCACTGGAATCATTATGAGAATATCAGCGGTTTTTGAACACTGTTCCACGCACCCCAATCATATACCACGATGACGGCAGCGGCAGCTACGAAACCATAAGTCAATGTTAAATCGAGATGTCACCAACTGATAAAACTAACCCGCCCAATAGCTGTAATAAAGATTCAAACTGATGAATGGCCACCAGGCGGGATCATTTGAGACTATTGTCATATTCGAGGGATTGGTTTGAACGAGTGGGAGCGTTGGTGATGTATAACAATAGTGTTCGTGCTAGATATACCACCATCCAGCGCTTATATCGCCAAAATCGGTATGATGGAGATGGATAGTCGATCCTTCAAGACCCATAAGTATTGCAGTGCGAAATCAGGGAAAAGAGGACGTCCTCAATTGGATCAAGGTAGATTTTGGTTTGCAGACTTATCCAACGTCATTTTCTGAGTATCTTCACTACAAGCTTGCATAAACCGAGGAGTTCTGTATAAAATCATGTATTCATCATTCTCACACAGGTCGAAGCGTGATGTGATCGAAAACAAGCATGTGTGCCGAGCCTGAGGCGTGACCGTAACAGCTCTACCCATTAATCTTATGGAACAAGGGCCATTTTGCGGCATAGCACCACAGGAGATAGGAAGCCGTGACACACAGCAGGTCGAAGCGGAGCGAATATAACTCACTTTACTATCTGTTGCCTCGTATGCTTAAATCGATGAACAAAGATATGGTAAGTTTCGTTTTTAAAGCATGAAGTAAGATATTTATCGGTATCACTGGTAGCCGCGTCAGCGGACATGGAAGAGAGCGAATCCAATGCAGATACTTACATCTCCGACTCATGCTGTATGATTACATATATCAGACGCCATCCACCGTGATCAGATACATTTCGGCTCATGCTGTATCATTGATATCTGTCAAATACTTACAAGACGCCATCCATACTAGTCGAAGGAGAAATAAAGCCGTTGTGTTTCGGTCCACTATAAAAGCGAGATCCATCAGATGAGCAAATAAAGCCAAATATTCAAATCATGGATACTCAGAAAGTGCTTCGATGGTTGTTGTCGTCATATAAGCACAAAACGGCTGCTGTGCTCTGTAAATAAATGGTCTGTGAATAGTTGATCGACACCAAATAGACAGTCGGAAAGGATGCGGAGACCTAGGGTTAGGCGCCACACGTGATACTCTGGGAGTTTTGCCCAGTGTTGCGCCGGCACTTGGGTCACCCAAATACTCCCGCAACCTATGCGCAGATTGGAAGTATTCATTATTTCATTTACATCTTCCTGCTGGCAACTCGAGCTTGCACTGATTAAGGTAGAATTATACAATATGAACGAGGAAATTCAGTAACTAAGAAATATAGTACCACTGCATAGCGCTTCAATGGGGGCGGATCTCGCGATGGGTCACCTCGGAGAGGGTATGTGAGTCTGCATCACAGGCCATGTTGATTATCAGTTGGTTTATCACCGAAAACAGGCAAGGGGCTCACTGCGGCCAGGCCAACTATTCTGATGAGACTTAGCAGTAATAGCATAGTGATCTAATAACGTCCAAGCTGTAGTACTGCATTTGATGAGTTGATTGGACATAATTCGCTAGCCTTGCAAATTGTGGTGTTGCCAGTTACTCTAATAATAAGATGATCTGCAAGTCGCCAAAGAAAGAATACTTACTGCCCTCTAGCGCCATTACACTCCCTTAACCACGATCATCGCTAATGGCCATTCAATGTCTACTCCATCATGTCCTTCCACAGCTCTCCCATCCTCCAGCTCCACAGTAACCAAGGAAACACTGCCAATATCAATGATAGTGCTGATAAGATCAACGGGCAGAACTCGCAATGGGCCACCTCGGACACAGTATGCGTGAGTCTGCATCACATGCCACGTTGATTATCAGTTGGTTTGTCGCCGAAACAGGGGAGGGCCTCACTGCGGCCAGGTGAACTATTCTGACGAGATTAGCAGTAATTAGCACTAATTGTATGGTGATCTAATAACGCCCAAGCCATGTATTCTTTCAGTACTCCATTTGATAAGCTGACGAGACATAACCATAACAGCCTCGCTAGCGTCCCGAATCGTGGCATTGCCAGTTGCCTGTACAGATGGTCAGATTATCTGCAAGCCACCGGCGAAGAAATACCTACCGCCCTCTAACACCATTACGCTCTCTTAACCATTATCATCACTGAAGGCCATTCAATATCCACTTTATCATGTACTTCCACAACTATCCCATCCTCCTGCTCGACACCCTCCTTGAGATCCTTCCAGAACCGTACTGCAACATCCCCACGCGGGTTTTCCCCATCCCGTGGGGTTCTGCTGAAGGAACGTGTGCGATGAGCTCCACGTATTAAGTTAAGATAACAGGTCATTCCGCGACATCTTCTTGCGCATGATCACGGAGCGTGAAGATGGGTAGTGGTCGCCTGCGATGTATTAGCGTAGTGTTGTGTAATGATAGGTTCAAGATAAACCTGTGAAAAAGACTCTCGAAATCACTGAACGCGTCGGGTACAACTTCATTGCCCTCTGGCACCTCAACCTAATGGTTTTCCAGAATCGAACGGCCGGGTTGCAGCCAGTATGGACCAACACTGTTCAGTGGGTCAATGCCTTGGCCATAAGCATGAATTTTCTGTGTGAGTGACGGATAGCGAGGACAAGTGCCGTAATAGCTCGGAGATGGGAATACGTGCAGCACTCCTATTCTTTCTCACCACCCTTGCGAGCTCAGGTCACATTTTGTTCCAATCAAATCAATGACCTGCCTGGGCTACAACCATGCGAACACTATGAATAAATATTACTGTCTGACGTTGCAATAGAACACACTTTCTTTGTTTCCTTGCCTTACAATCTCGCTGCGCCATCGCAACTCCTGCCTGCTGCTGTCTTACCGTCCGGCATGGTAAACGCTTATGTCTTTGTCCTCCCGTTCCAAGTTTCCTCCGCGACCTGCCTGCCCCTCTCTAAGTCCCAGACTTCATCTCATGAATAGACGATGATCCGCTATCCACCGGGCGGGTGTAGGATCATTCGATACTTTTATTTTTCAGTAAGGCATTGTCGCTAAATTCTTATGCTCCACAAAGGCTGGATGCCAATTTCGGTTTCAGGATTCACTTCGTGGGTGCGTGATAATTTCATTTCTTACCATCAAATCACATACGAGTCCATCTACTCAGAATACAGATGTAGTTCACTCGTACACGAATATGGAACGAAAGCTGCAACGGAGTGAGCGTTTGTTCGATGGAGATTCAAGTCAGGAGGGTGGTGCTTGTTTAAATTTCCTACACGTGCGTCTTTCTTGCGTGTACCCTTCACAGCTTCAGCACTGGCTATGCAGATAAACTTCGCCTTATGATGACAATATGCGCATTGACGCCTCAGTATCACGGTCTTGTTTCACACACTTGCACACCTGTGGTTTTCCAGTGGCGAAGGTCCAGTACGTCTCTCCGGTCTTTGTGTCGATCGCCTCGCACCGCATTTCTGTCGAGAGTTCATCATACTCTTCCCTCCGACTTCAGTTCTCAACGTCCAACGTTTGTTTTTAGCCGTCATTGCTGCCTCACAAGCTAAATCACAATCCGGCTATAATGGTCATCTTTTCCTTGATCTTCGTTTAATCTATTATGTCTGGTCTGCTCCAGCTCCAAGTCCCATACTCGCAGGAATGTGCATGTACAGTGCTGAACAAATAAATTCCCCATGAACAGTAACAGATTATCAATCGCTTCATCTACCACAATATGTGGATACAGCACTTTTTTCAACACGTTCCTAGCCATTCATCGGAATTGATGCTCTGTCTGGGAAGAACTGAACCATAGGTCTAGTTCTCGGATCTCAGAACCATCCATCACTAGTGCCAGTAGAGAAATCCGGGATATTAGTTTGAACATCGTTAAAACGTATAGTAGATCACTTAACTGAATACTACGACAAAAACACTCCCTAGTCCTCCTTCAAATTTACTTCGAAATGCTAAATCAATCCGATTACAAAAGTGAGAGCAATCTCCTTGCTCTTTGCAGAGCACTATACGACCGCTAATTTCACTAAGCATTATATACTACTGCCAGTCGATATATGCACGTGCTCCTCAAAAGCAATAGAGGTCATACCGGTCATCGCGTCGCGGTCGGCCACAAGCTTGGCGTGATATTCTCGAACACTAAGGATCAAGCGGGGTCCTAACACAAACATCTGCACGACCTCAAAAACCTGAAGTAAACCATTGAAAATCTGAAATTTTAGAGAATATGGAGCCTATGGGAATGATGAACCGTGATCGTATGCAGTGGTGAGTGAAAGATTGACATACCGCCGTCGGAGCGAAATTAGCAATGAGCTCGAGGCAAGAAACAACAACAAAGCTACACGCCCAATCCTTCAGTGGAAAAATGGGAAAATAATTACAATATGAGCTCACCTCGCAAAGTAAAGCACGTGAGTTTTCATCAACACCGTGAAGCAGTCCCCGATAATCCTTCCTGATGAATGTCGTCGCAGTTCACGAAAGTGTTTTACCGCAATCCAGACTGCGAGACACATTGCGAGGACTTCCCACACGGCGGAGAGTATCCAAGCGATAGAAAACAAAAGTAGGACATCTTCCCCATAGTCAGTCGAGCACTGATAGGTGCTGGAGAGAATGAGTTCCTCTAATATTCGTCGATCAGATGCATACGTTTTAATATCCACAATTAAGCGCACCCATCGAAGTATACATCGTTGTCATTATGGTTGCAACTCCATCGGGAATGCTGACAGCCAGCAAGGTGACAACGAGAAATATCAAGGTCTTTCTGGATCGTTGATACATGGCATGCAATCGAATAATGATGATGACTTGCAGTCGAGTCAATATCACTGAGGTCTTGCAAGTGCCAAGCTCACCCTTCAGCATTGCAAATACCACAACACTAGTCCAATTCCATACAGAGTATACAATAAAGCCTGGTAGATCCAGTCAGTGACAAGTCTCATGTAGCACACACTCCAAACAGGCTCACATCTGTGGTAGTGTAGTGTGGCAGTCGTCGAAATTAGTAAAGAAGCACACCTACCCCTACAGGGCACTACGGTCAATTGGAGGGGAATAGCAGGCATCTGTGCAGAAGACTCACTGTATCTGGTAGCAGGATGGTCGGAACATTGTCTGTACGCCACTTGTCAGAAGCAAAGACGGCGAATGTACTAAGGAGACATACCCAGCATGGCTAGGCTGATTATGAAAGATAGACGATTAGCACAACACTGACTGTTCAGCCTTCCTTCGGAACATACGCAGCATCTAAGATCCCAAGGTAACGCACCTATAGATGATACTTTCAAGTCAGCACAACGTGGCAACTGCAACAAATAAGCTACATACACCAAGATATATAATCGTCATTAGGGACCAACGTTGCCCCTGGAATTAAGTGTACTCTCATGTCTGATCCTCTGACATGAGACTCTACTCACCCAGACCAATTCTACCTATAAACCATTCTCAGCAAGATGGCTGCTTCGGTCATAGCATTAACATACCTCCTGCCCTAATGTAAGTGCTGGAAATTCTCGTAAAATATCAACAATCCTTTAATACTATCATACTTACCCCAATCATACGTCACTACAGCAAAGGCGGCAACTGCAAAACCACAACCAAGGTTAGATTGAGACATCAGTTTCAACATGCAACTGCTCTCTACGAACCTGAAAAATAGCTGGAGAAACGAGATTCATCAATGATTGGCCACCAGGTGGGATTATTTGAGACGATGGTCATATTGCTAGGGAATGGGGTGGGGGGCGAGGAGCGGGAGAGAGGCGAACTTCGTGGATGAGTGGCGATAGTATATATACCACCCAGTGCTTGGATAACTAAAACGAGGCCGAAGGATTACATCGATGATGTCCGTTCCGGCTAACTCGCAAGATTGATCCAGGAATTGAACGTGAGTGTTTGTCATGAAACATTTGCACGGGCGGAAAATTGAATGCCGTAAAAGATAGAACACATATTGTGGCACCAATGCCAGCGCCACACTAAAAACAAACCGTTTGAAATAGGGGAGATCGGAGATCCACACGAGGCAAGCACATATCTCAATGTCTGCTATCCATCCTCTTTGTCCTTGGGCCATCTCTCGATTCATGAGCACCTTCTCACTCTCTGCCTCAGCATCAAGCTTTCGTATCACAAGATTGTCAACAACGATGAGTGCAGAATCTCCAATCTGCATCGTGGAGTTGTTGCAGTGCCGAAGCGCTGACCCGGACCGGCCATAGCCAGAGATAGCATAGTTGAGAATCCATTATGGATATATAGTAAAGATACGATGTCATCGCTAGAAACCTGACTTGTACTACATAGTTTATAGTCAGATGATCTGCAAGTCACTAGCGAAGGAATACATACCGCTCTCTTAAATATCATCGCCAACGGCCATTCAACGTCTACTTCATCATATCCTTCCACAGCTCTCCCGTCCTCCTGCTCAACACCCTCATTGAGATCTTTCCAGAACCGCACTGCAACATCTCCACGCGGATGTTCCCCGTCTGTAAGGTTGTGCTGACGGAATGTGTGCAATAAGCTCCACGTATTAAGATAAGATAGCGGGTCATCCCACGTCATCTTCTTGCGCATGGTCACAGAGCGTGGAGAAGGGAGAGATGGGTAGTGGATAAGTGCAGTGATGCATAACGATACGTCTAAAGACAGACCTGTAAAGAATACTCTAGAAATCACTGAACGCAACGGGTACAACTTCATTGCCCTCTGACACCTCAACCAAGTGGTTGTCCAGAATCGAACGGCCGGGTTACTGCCAGTATGGGTCAACGCTGTTAAGTGGATCAATGCCTCGGCCATAAGCGTTAATTTTCGTTGTGAGTGACGGATAATGGGTGAAGCAGAACTCGGAGGGGATCTAAGTCAAGTAAATATCAAGTTTAAGAATGGCTGGACAAGTAATGGCTCGGAAATCGGAATACATACACAGAATGCAGCACTCCCGTTTTTTCTCAACACCTTTGCGAGCTCGGGCCACATTTTGTTCCAATCAAATCAATGACCTGCCGGGGCTACAACCACGCAGACACCATGAATAAATAGTACGACTTTATCCTGTCTCACACACGCACCGGCAATGACTGGATCCACACTGCTATCCTCCAAGCATGGTAGACTCTCTGCGCTCGCCTGTACGTACTCGTATTGACCAGTGCTCACTGGCATTTTCTTGAGAGTTTCTTGAGCAACTTCGATCATCTTAGAACTTGGGTCGACGTCAATGATACGCTTGAAAGGTATGACTGTCGCTTGACCTGGAATTCCGAACCATCGTCAATATGTCTATAGTTGAGATCCTTCAAATTGAGTGAATACAACTAGAACGGACCCATCTTGCACCCTTGTTGCGCTCGTGGTACTAGAATATGAAGTCATACAGTGATCTAGGGTAGGTCGGTCTGAAAGTCGCATATATGGCGGTGTTAAAAGAGGATTTGCCGAAAGTCGCCATTGCAGAGGTAGCGAGTGTCCACGTAATAGTGCACGATGAAACTAAAGATTATTCATGAGGACACGCGGGGAGTATAGATACCCCAAGGAATGAGTCAGATAGTCTTGAGAGGATAGTCGATGTAAATATGGTCGTCGGTGCTATCAGAAGTACATACTTACACCGTCTTGCTATAGAAGTTTCGAAGGAATGACTAGTATCTGGTATCAAAAGCATCAGGAAAACGTAGAGTCTCTTTTTGCGTCTTAAACATGACTTTTTTGACTTATTGCATCAAATAAGGAGAATCAAGTCAAAACTCTGTTACTTTAAATAAGGAGAAATAAGTAGGTCCTCGTCCTTAGGACAAGGAGATCAATTCCTTAAGGAGGTTCAGGTGAGCAAAGAGCAGTCAAAAGTCACTATTACCAGGAGTAAAATGAATCGATAAGTGGCTAAAGGGACGAGTCTAAGGAAATTAAGCTATGTGGAACGAGGGACTAAAATGCCAAATAAGCGCTACTAAGCGGGCAGAAAAGTGCGTAAAAATTTTCGAGGCAGGGTATAGTGCTGCGCAGTTGAAGCTGCTCCCGGTGCGAAGATAACGGACTTGCAGTAGAGTGTAGATGGTAGATATCGAGGGGGGCACAAAATGACAAATTGACGATAAATCCTGTAAGTAACAGATCAGTGATACAGCTGCACAGAAAGAAAAAAGAAAAATACAGATTCGAATGTGAGAGCGTGGGTTGACGGAACATGGAGCACTAACACCTGGCACGGAAGTCTCAGTTGATGTGCTGCTGCGACATGTGCACTTCATAAAAGGTGTTGCACGAATAATGATCTCCTTGACTCGCTTCTCTGGCAGCTCCATCATCGTTTCCATGTAGGCCTTCGTGTCCATCTCCCAGTTAGCAGCAGAGAAAGCAGTTCCAGTATGACTCATCCTGTTAGTCGACTCGTTGAACGTGAGTTCGATCTTGTGATTTTTCTTGTTGGAGTCAGAGGGGTCACATGTAACCAAATAATTGTTAGACACCAAGGAAAGTGCGCGCTCGACCTGAGAATGAAGTCAGAAACGGATCAGAACGAAAAACCTGACTCACAGCTGCAGCTGTCAATGCAAGTGCAGTCTCGAAACCAATCATTCCACAGTCCAGGGTGTCGACCTTCTCGTGCATTGCAATTGCATTTAAATGCATAGCAAAGGTATGCAAGAAAAACTCCAATAAAAATGCTCCAGGATTGTCTTCGCTCTCGGGGTTCTCGTAGACGAAGCATGAATCCTCAAGTTGATCATCAGCGAAAGATTTGCGTGCAGCTTGCATTTCGTACTCTGGATTTGAGGTAAAGAAGGCCATCAAAACGGTGATTGCTGTTGAGCCAAACGAGGCCATCCACTCGTGAGTCTTCTGTACAGCCTGGTAGGACCGGCAAGTTAAGTACCGTATCTCAAAGTCAAAGGAAGCTTACCAGTTCATAACCGTAACTACCAACTTCAAATTCACGCATGCCCCGGTCCTTACCACCAATACAGCTACATATTTCATAAAGCGCATTGCAGAGATCCTCCTCTGGGATGGTCCAGGCATAGTTTGAATTTCCGACCCAGTACATGAGTGCAGGAAAGAATGTCGCTCTCCAGCTCTTGACCATGTCATCAGGTATATGAGCATTCCTAGGCTTTACCTTTCTCAAGTTGATGGACGCTGCCTTGCTAGTAGCTTCCTCTGTCTTGACGCGCTTTGTAACTGTTTGTTTGCCAGAGACGTCTACGGACATCTGTATATCATGTGGTGGGTGTCACTTAGTATCTCACCTGTTAGAACATAGCACTTACAGATGTCGTAGAGCGAACAGCAACCTCCATGTCCACATCACTATCTTGGATTTGGTCCTTGCCATCATCACCATTCGCAGCAGCGTGGGGGTCATCAAGCATGTCGAGTGCCTCTTCATCCTTAAATCTGTCGAGGTCGCCTGCTTCCGCGTCTTCCTCGTCCTTGAGAGCTGAAAATGTACGTTTTTTACCCTTTTGCGTGCTCTTGGGTTTCTGATGTATATGTACAACAGCCTGACTCAGACTAACATCAATGTGCATCCCAAAGGTCAGTTGCTCACTCACTTTTCCGCCCCCTCCTCTATGAGGTTCATACTCCTCAGGTACGTCGTCCAACTCAATGTCGATGTCATCTGGGACTAATAAATCAAAATTAGAATGTGTCTTGACAATAAGTGAATCACATACCAGTGGTGCAGACGTTAGGTGGTGCTGACGGTTTGCCTGGTTTGGCCTGGGACTTCTTTGCTGATTTTGCAACTTTGTCAGCCCAATTCTCGACAACACCTTCAGTGCCCAGTCGCTTGGAACTTTGGCTGATTGTATCAAGTGAGCATATTAAGTCGAAGTAATACAGGGTAAGTTCTGAGAGAAGCAAGATCATGGTTCAACAATAATGACTTACAGCAATTTGGTGATGTGTTTACCATCCCTGCTGACAGTGCTTCCAACACATGTCTCGCTCCCATCAGATACAGAAACGCCAGAATTCAAGACTTTCCGGTTCGCTACGGCGCTCTCTCTAAACGTGAGTCGTAATGGGGCATGCCTCTTCTGCTCTGTGTTCTGAGTAGCTGATAACTCTGTTTCTGCAGCTATACAAATGTCCACGTCAAGTAAGTACATCTCACACTACATAACATGCTGTATTTACTTGGTTGCATGTCTCCTAGATCAGTCTGAGGTTCCATGCTTTTCCCCCCAGGAACTTGAGGCCTTGGTCGTGGTCTAACGAGTTTTGGCGGGCCTATAAGCTGAGCTTGTTGCTCAATGGCCATTGCATCTTCCTGGATGGCAGTCTTGGTGCGTGCTTGTTCTGCTGCAGCGTTCTTGGCCGCTTTTTCTTCTTGTTTTTCTTCTTCTCAGCAGTGATGTCCTCCTTTGGGTGCTGCTGCCGGTTTGCGATGCGGACAATATCTCCAGGGTGTTTGTTCACATTGCTGGGACGGGTTGCAGGGCGCGGCATAGTTGAAAGAATTTGAATGAGTGACAAGTAAAGAGTGTTTTGGTTGATAGTAAAGGAAAAATCTGGAAGGTGGCTGGTATGTCTTGTTGATTTTTTAGCTTTATTACCTCGGTTTGATCCAAAAACCAATTCACACAGTCTATTATGCATTCATGTCTTTATGAAGGTGATATTCACATTACTTTGAACTCAATATTGCAGCTAATTCAAACCAGTCAGCATGGCACCATTTCACACACGTTCACCAGTTCCTCACTTCTATAAATCAGTTCTGCTCTCATGTCCATATACTGGCTGCAGTTGCATGTTCAAGAATAAATCTGGCTTGACGAAGCACACCCACACACAGCATTCAAGAGCAACTCGCAACTGCCAAATATTTCACCAAGCAGCACCTAGAGTTTGTTCACCTAGTCCTGAAGCAAGGTCTGACTATGACCATCTGGACTATGGTGGGCCCAATCTTCATGCCAAATTTGAGCATCAAGAAGGCTTTGTGCCTAAGGATGGAAGTTGGGTAGAACTGGGACCACTTTTTTGGGTATTCCATCCCAGTCTTACTGGTAAGCTCTATTGTTGCTGTTGTCACTGGTGAAGATATTTGAAACTAATTCCTTCATACAGGACAAAAATGTGATGCTGAGGGTAATTCTATTGATCAGAACGCACCTCCACCACCCTGAACTGACACTTTGCCGGACGATTGGACCCCATATGAAAGCCATATTGCATTTGAAATGGCCGAATTTCTTTTCTTGCAGAATCAAACATCTGCAAAGCAAATCGACACTCTTCTTGATTTGTGGGCAGCATCATTGATCAAGCATGATGATGCTCCACCATTCACAGGCCATCGTGACTTATACAACACTATCAATGCAACACCACATGGTGATATTCCATGGGAGACATTCTCCATGTCCTACAATGGTGCCAAACCGCTGCATGACATACCACCATGGATGGATGTGACTTACGTTTTGGGACCCTCGCCTCCTTTTGCACAATATGCTTGTGAACCCCGATTTCGATGGGGAAATGGAATATGTCCCATATCGGGACTACAGCACAGAAGATACCCGATGCTTCAAGAACTTTTTTTCTGATGACTGGGCATGGGGCCAAGCAGTACATATCAACATGTCAAGCTATCTGTCATATACCATACATTCAGGTCCGATCCATGGACATCCAGACACCCAATCCATACATCCTAGTCCACCCATCCAATCCAGCTCACATATCCAATCCACTCATCCACTCCAATCCATATCCATCCATATCTAATCCATATCCATATCCGAACCAGTCCATCCATCCGATCTGATCCACCCATCTGATCCGTGTTCATATCTGATCCATGTCCATATCCAATCCGTGTCCATATCCAATCCGTGTCCATATCCAATCCGTGTCCATATCCAATCCGTGTCCATATCCAATCTGTGTCCATATCCAATCCATGCTCATATCCAAAACTATTCCCGCGCACCTGGTTATGCCTTTTAGGTTAATACCTGTGTCTGGCTTTCGGTTATCTTGACTTTCGTCTTGATAAGATATTTCATACAAGTCTTATTTCCGAGTTCATAGCCTTGTGTTCCGCAATGCCTCAAACATAGCCTCGGACTATCCTTACTTGCCTTCCGGCATGCTACCTACAGTATATAAACTTGTAGTACAACTCCTGCAGACCTCAATCTGATCATTGCTTTCCTACTTCTATATATTCCTTTGACTTCTGTATCTTGTTACCATGTCTATATAAATCTGTTTCCATTCTCGCACTTGGGCTCCGGCCCTTGTAAGCTTCTGACTCAGACCTATGGGATCATTCCCTAGGCCGGAGCCTTGATCCTTTGTCCTATATCCTTTTTGGACTTCGTCCGTTTCCTGTCTCTCATCCGTTTCACCTCCGACTCTACCTTTGGTAGTCTTATCCTGTCTGTTTCTATTCCGGACCTTGTCTGGAGTAGTCTATACCATTTCTATACCATATCCAGACCTACTCCCCTCTAGTAGTCAACACTTCCTCTAAGGTCCATAGAGCTACGCTCACCCGATCATCCGCTCTTCCGCTCTTCCGCTCTTCCGCTCTTCCGCTCTTCCGCTCTTCCGCTCTTCCGCTCTTCCGCTCTTCCGCTCTTCCGCTCTTCCGCTCTTCCGCTCTTCTGCTCTTCTGCTCTTCCGCTCTTCCGCTCTTCTGCTCTTCCGCTCTTCCGCTCTTCCGCTCTTCCGCTCTTCCGCTCTTCTCTTCCGCTCTTCCGCTCTTCCGCTCTTCCGCTCTTCCGCTCTTCCGCTCTTTCCGCTCTTCCGCTCTTCCGCTCTTCCGCTCTTCCGCTCTTCCGCTCTTCCGCTCTTCCGCTCTTCCGCTCTTCTGCTCTTCCGCTCTTCCGCTCTTCTGCTCCTCCAAGCTCCGGACCTATGGATCATCTGTCCCTCTGGAGCTTTGCTCCTATCCTGCCCTGGACTTTGTCCAGGAGTCCATCCTTCATCCATTCTACTTGGAAC
Source organism: Suillus spraguei (assembly GCA_016800925.1). Lineage (NCBI taxonomy): Eukaryota > Fungi > Basidiomycota > Agaricomycetes > Boletales > Suillaceae > Suillus > Suillus spraguei. Next base: position 65,344 of record JABCPU010000125.1, read on the forward strand.
TTGTTCCAGTAGTCTTACCATTACTCCCTACCATCCAGAAATAGTTCTGGTGTGTTCCCACGCTCATCCGGAAGTCCTTCGGAGCTCTATCAAGCTATCCTGTCCTACAGAGTTCATCCGGACTCCGTCCGGACTCCACTATAACTCCCCCTTGGACTTCATCCGAAATTAAGGGCACGTACTCGGGTAAGGGGCACAGCATACGAGCTGAGGCCAAGCCCCTTCGACTATCTTCCCTGTACAACCCCATGTAAGACCAGGACTTCTTAGTAGCCCCAGTTTTGCATGGTTGTAACACTATCCCTGATGTAGAACTAACAAAATACTATGTGTTTATGTAGGATATTATTGCTCAAAATGAAGCGACTCACAGATCAACTTTCATGCCGCTAATCATCGGTAGCTACAAGATGACAGTTTCAGTAGCCACAGGACATACCGAATATCACCCGCTCTATATGTCCATAGGCAACATTTTCAATAGTACACAATGTGCACATCATAATGGTGTAGTTTTGGTGGGTTTCCTAGCCATCCCCAAAAGTAAGCCATTTCCCAATGTCGTGCCTCTGTCCTTACTTACTTTTTATATAGCTACAAAGGAACATGCCGGTGATACAGCTTACCACAACTTTTGATGACAGATGTTTCATTGCTCCCTCGCCAAAATCTTTGAGGCCATCAAACCTTACATGGACATCCCCAATGTTGCTCGCTTCCCTGATGGACATTTTTGCAGGGTCATATACAGGACTGGGTCCCTACATTGCTGACTATCCAGGGCAGGTACTGCTGTCTGGGGTAGTCCAGGGATGGTGTCCAAAGTGCATACTTTGATGTTGACTGACTTGACTACACACATGCTGACTATTTTTAAGTGCCTTGCTGACCGGAGAGACTTAGATGGTGACAGACCATGCTTGCGCCAGTGCGAGAAACACAGAGAGCTTCTTGTTGAAGAGCTCGAGTATGGAAAGCTATGGGAGGAATATGGTATCGTCGGTGATGTTGTGGTGAGTGTAGTTTCGATGATTCCCATGTTAATACACTCTTACTTTTGATTTTTAGCCCTTTATGAACAACTACCCTCGAGCTGATATTCATGAATTGATTTCACCAGACATTCTTCACCAGATTATTAAAGGCACTTTTAAAGATCATCTGGTGGATTGGGTTGAGTCTTACCTCAAGATCACACATGGCGCTTCCCAGGCTGCACAGATCATGGATAACATTGACAATAAGTAAGTCACACACAGCTTTGCATGATTAACACTAACAACATGTACTCAGGATTGCAGCTGTTTCTTCATTCACAGGTTTACGACAATTTCCAGAAGGACATAGATTTAAACAATGGACTGGCAATGACTCAAAGGCATTGATGAAGGTGCGTTACCATGTTTCTCAAGAGTAGAATCCTCACAAGAGGTTCGAGTCTCTCATGTGCTCATGGCACGATGCAAAAGATGCCAAGAACCCTTGCAAGAGGATCGAGGTTTCACCTCACAAGAGGTTGGAATCTCTCATGTGCTCATTGCATGACAGGAGAGATGTCAAGAACCCCCACAAGAGGTTCGACGATGGGAGAGATGTCAAGAACCCTCATAGGAGGTTCAATGATGGGAGAGATGTCAAGAACCCCTCCACAGGAGGTTTGACGATGGGAGAGATGTCAAGAACCCCCGCAGGAGGTTCGACAATGGGAGAGATGTCAAGAACCCTTGTAGGAGGTTTGACAATGGGAGAGATGTCAAAAACCCTCATAGGAGGTTCGACGATGGGACAGATGTCAAGAACCCTGGCAAGAGGATTGAATTTTTTGAACCCCTCATCTGCCGTCACAGGACTTGAGCTGATCTGCTAGTAATCAGGTCTACCTTCCTGCTATCAGGGGTCATGTCCCTGATGATATAGTATGCACCTTCAGTGCTTTCCTAGACTTTTGCTACATTGTTCGACGCGACACGCTTACTGAGGACGACCTCTTACAACTTCAGGATGCACTTGATCGGTTCCACAGATACCAGGAAATCTTCAAGACAACTGGTGTCACCCTGTCTTTCTCCCTGCTGCACCAGCACTCATTAAATCACTATTTACTTCTTATCCGGCAGTTTGGGGTTCCCAATGGGCTTTGTTCTTCAATTATGGAGTCAAAGCATATCAAGGCCATCAAGGAGCCTTGGCGCTGCTCAAGCTGGTTCAAAGTGCTTGGGCAGATGTAACTCACAAATCAATGACTGGATAAACTGGCAGCTGCTCGTGTGGATTTCCAGGCATGTGGAATGTTGAAGGGCTCATGTCTGTCTGAAGCTTTGCATAAGCTTCGAAAGCATAGTTAATTCCAATTTCATTTATTATGGTAATAATCTCACAATGTACAGGTCACTACAAGTCTGACTCTGATGAAGAAGATGACAACTTTGCCAATAATGGACCTGCTCTTGTAGACTGGCCTGGGTTTCTGAATGTCAATGAACCTGAGCACAGGTCTATTGAGGGTGAAGTCAGTGAAACAGTTGATGGACCAGCAGTAGAGGCACATGTTGACCTTGCAGCAACACCTTGTAAGTTTGTCTGTGCTCTTTGTAAGCCTTATTGATACTACCTGTCACAGGCTGTAAATGTGATGTCCATGCACTTGGCGACAAACTTGAGCTCCCCAATTTTCAGCAACTGATCCAGGAATTTATTCATGACCAAGCTTACACTGCTGACCCTGACCCTCCTGTATTTGACCCCGCATCAGCACTATTATTCTTGGGGAAAGTCTCAATTTTCAATTCTGCAGCCACCTCATTCTATGCACCTAGTGATCTTAGCAGCACTGGAGGTATGCAACATGAGCATATTCACACGGTGTCCTCTTGGTGTGGAGGTGCACCTCGATATGATTGTGTCTTTGTCAACATGAATACAGATACTGATATTATGAATGGTCTCGCAGTTGCACAAGTGCTCTTTTTTTTTTTCAGCATCCACACATCTTTTTTCAATGTGCTGTCGTTCAGTGGTTCTCGCATGTCCTTGGTGCACATTGTTACAGTCGTACGTGCCCCTATTCATTCTCTCCTTGTCTCCTTTTACCTTGTATATTACGTAACATGACTCTGGCTCATATGCTCAACATATCTGTACTATAGTTGCCTTCCTTCTTTGGATACGCACTTATGTTCTCACGTCTCTCTTGGTCCGTGCGCACATATTGGCTTATTTAAGCACATTGTATTATGCTTGTATACCTTACTTTAATCTTACTGGGTTTTACCTGGAATATCCTTCGCTTAGGTCTCCAACCTAAGTCGTCTTGAATCATCTCTAAGTCTAAGCACTCCTTAGCCTTAGTCTCTATTCTCGAAGAACCTCATAGACTTGTCTTTGAGGCCAAACCCTTGATAGTACTTGGAACATGTTCCTCATACTTTCACCTTGTCCTCTTCTGGATATTGTAGAACTTCCCAGCAGACCGCCTGTGTCTTTTCACCGTCGCTGGTGATGCTACCCCAGTTCGTAACACACATGATCCAGATACTGGAATGTATGTTGTTGCTCCCAGAACACTTGAGGATGACACACCAGACATTTCCATCATTCATATTGATTACATTTTCTGTACAGCGCATCTTATTCCAGTATATGGCTCAAGCATTTTACCTCGTGCAATTACTTCACATGATTCTTATGATGTCTTTCACTCTTATTTTGTCAACAAGTATGCTGACCACCATGCATTCGAGATTGCATAATTGACTTCATTTTACCCACATTCTCTACCAAATCTACCTAAGACACTCCCTGCAAGCTCTTCCCTCCTGCGCTACCATCTCCCTCAAATTCTAAAGCTAAGAAAATGTGGCCTACTCAAGACTCCCCCAACAATCCTTTCCTTACCAGCAAGGATGAAGCCAAGGAAAGTGGCTGTGAGAGCAGTGATGATGGATGGCCTGTTGGAGAAGCCCCCGGGCGTGAAAGCACACCAACTCTGGCACCAGAGTTTGAGGAGAAGCCAACAATAACCTATGTCTGGTGCATCTTCCTAGTTCTCACTAATTTCTGTCTACTGACCGCTTCATTAGCTGAGGCCAAAAAGTGACCTTCCATAACCCCCAATATCATCTTCCCATCAAAGTTCTTGAGGCATCTAAACTACCAATCGATCATCCAGACTTTGAAATGGCTGAGGCATGTCCACCCCGCCAGCTCTTTACCAACAAACTCAAGCACAAGTCTTGCGACTTCAACGAAGATGCTCCTCCAATCGACTCCCTTGGTGCCAAATGTTCAAAGATTGATGCTGGTGCATCTGAGGGCAAGGAACACCTAGCTTCAAAGGATGGCCTGTAGTATGCTGGGGCATTTGTTGTGGAGAGGGTTGTTGTTCAGCAGGAAATAGGCCCTGTGCGTCATTCATAAGTGCCAGTGACATCAACAATCTTCATATCCTTCTCGACTTATTGTTTTGTATGTGCGATACTTCTTTTCCTATGGTTATAATCCCTTATGCGCTCACATCTACTTACAACAGATGAGGCCAACATTGACATGTCCTTCCTGGCATGCAATTTTTTACTTAGCATTACTTATAGACACAGCCTTCCTTAAAATTTTATCTTCCTTGGAAATATTCACTCAAAGTTCGCTAAGTAACAGAATGATGGCTTTGGCATCCTTAAACATGCTTATGTACCTTGTGAAATTGCCAAAGTAAATTAGGAGTTGAAAAGAGACTCGACATTTTGCTGATGAAGGTCCGACGACAGACAGGAACTTGTCAAAAATTAAAATGCTTAGTTTCATAATTTGTACTTTAATCATCGACCGCTTCAGTCCATTAACCTGGATGATGTGTAGAACTGGGTGTTTCAGGCAGATTTGAATGGTCATTTTGATATTTAATAGTGGGACTCACAGTAGCTTTTGGGAAACTCGCTAAAGCCCGCTAAACTTGGGTAAGCTGGGCCAAGCTGCCCACCCAACATGTGCAGGACATGCGGCACGCCATTGGCATGATGGCAGACTCCAAAATTTATGCCTGCCCTTCGACCACCACGTCTTCATCGCTCTGCGCGACTCAAAGCTTTGCATACTCACTCACGAAAGGTCCCAACTACCATGGAACCCACCTAGCCACCTATCACCCGTGGGAGAGGGAAAACTTGAGGATTGCGAGGTTGTCTGACTGCTAGTACTGGTACTGGTGGTCAAGATCAAGCACGCACCACAAAACTCACCATTCAGTGGCAAGCTGACCCCAGGTACACTGAAAAAAAATAAAACATCTTTGTGCACATCCTGCTGACTGTCATGTCCTATTCTACTCTGACAATAAATTGCACGCTGACGGTGATCACCCCTTGGCCAAAGACAAGGTATCAATTTGCCAAATCATTGCAAAGTCTGTCTTTGAGCACGATCCTGACTATGAAAATTACTACCCTGATGATCCTGAAAGATTCCGTGACTCTACAAACAGCCATATCTCTGGGTGAGTGCCATCCTATTTATTCTTGTACATATGGAAACATATCTCCTTTACAGCCTCAGGAAAAGGTATCATGAATGCCATGATAAACTACACTCGACAGGTGCCAGTGTCACACCACTTGACAAAATGACTGCAGTAAATTTGCATGGTACATATTTTGTTTAATTTAATTTCACTACTGACAAAGTTCACAGCACAAATCCTGGAGGAGTTCCCCTGGTACAATGACCTTGCTGACATCATGGGGGGGAACCCAGCAGTGTCCCTCAAGACAATCTCATCAGTCCCAGGGGTGGACCATGCATCCAAGTACTTTTCACTTGTGCAGGCGAGCACTGCCAGTAGTGCACAGTCCTCTTCAAGCACTCGGTATGGGGGCTATGTGCCTAGTGCCCAGCCCCCTCCTGCCAGTGCTCAATATGGGGGTATACACCTAGTACACAGCCCCCTCCTCCTAGTGCTCAGTTTGGGGGCCAGGCACCTCCTCCCAGCACTCAGCCTGGCCCCCCTGCAGCTGCCTACAATGAGTCCAATCTCCCTTCCCATGCTGATTATGGCGGCTATGTCCATCACCCTGGCCCTAGTGCCCACCCTTCAGCGCCCACCCCCCATCAAATGCATGCTCCTCTCCCCTACTCTCATCCTGGCCAAGATCAACTCCATCTTTCCCTCGATCACGAGTACGAGGGGATGGACTATGACAATGATGATGACTATGTGCACATAACTGGTTCCCATATGATGGTTGATTATGGTGAAAATGTCACAAACCTCAACAGCCCCCCCAGGCACCAATCCACCCACAAACGTGAACTCCCTCCATCCTCTCTGTCGCCTCCTCTCACTCCCCCTCCTGCTCCCCCTCCTCGTACTGAATTCAGGCTTCCCAAAAGCCACAGACAATGCTGTGTGATAGCCGCTGTAATGAACATATTAACACTGGGCTTAAATCCCCATATTTTGACACTCATCTCACGTCTACAGGAGTTACCACTTGTCCATGGCTGTCTTACCCCTTTAGCAGTACCGGCGGCATCCCACGCTTACCACACACCGTACCGACTGCCGCACCACGTTCCACATACTGATGTCCTTCCATGTCCTTGCCGCATCTGCATAGCTCCATTTGGTGCGTCATTTGTTTTCTGTTCGTTATCACTGATTCCACGGCAAGCCTTATTACATGTTGCCTTGTGCTGCAGCACCTTGTGCTATGTTTACTTATGGCGGTTACTACACTCCAGCGCTACTGATCTCACCTAGAGTATTCTGAGTACATATGATTTAGGATATAAGCACTGCATACCCTACATGATACAGGTACCTGATTTTACACCATTGCATGTACTATAGGTCAGGATTATTGTCTAGCTCTGGATCAACCCAGTAGTGGACTTTGTCTTTAAAGTTTCCTTATCGCTCATTAATACATCATGCTTGTTCTCCATTACCACTGGCATACCACTGGACTTTTGACTGTTACTTTGACTGAACTTCTCATGCACTGCTACTTTACCGCTGAAAGTACCGCGGACTTCTTTACTGTTTCCTTGCACCGCTCGCAACCTTACTGCTACCACTGAGATCACCGCTCGACATCACTCGCTCGACGCAACTGTTACTGACCTTATCTTGACCATGGTAGCACCGCTACACACGCCGCTAGTTCCAGCAGTATCATCGCTGACCGCGGCAACTTACCACTGACCACGACGCTTGTTTCACACATAAGTTAGACTCAAACTTGACCATACTAATAGGCATTCCCCTTTGGGGTCAAATGCTCTTGTTCTTACAAGTGAAGCAGACTAGACGGAGCGCAAGACTCACATACTAGTTTAGGCAGTGGTTTATCTACAGCCCAAGCTAGGTTGTATCTTTACACCGCGCTGCCTTTGGTACAACTGACCCTATGAGATGCACAAGCGGGGGGTCACTCAAACCCCCTTCTGGTCTCAGGTCTTCGCATTCACGGTCCACACCCACATCAACATGGTCAGTCAGGATGTCAACAACTCCAATGTCACAATCTGCGGGCTTCGAGAATGCAAATGGTAGGCTGTCAAAGAAGGCACATTCAGACATATTGAGCCAAGTTGGTGCAATCACTGATGAGATCGAGAGCATTCAGATGGAGAAGCTGGACAAGGTCTCTCACGAGGAGCTCAAGAATGATCGTTACATGGCCAAGCTTAATCTCACCCGACAGGAAAACAAACATCGGTTCCTCCAAGCTGAGCGCCAGGATGAGCGCATGGATGCCACCACCATTCATCAATGTTTGCAAGAGGTGAAGGATGCTGAGATCCACCTCCGTGAGGTGGAGACCAAGATGCATGAGTCGTCAGCAAAAACACATGCTGAGGAGGCAACATTGCTGCGCCTCAAGATTGAGTACCACCAGCTTATGGGTGGGTCTTGAGGTTCGCTTTAGTTGTATTTGCGTGTTGCATCATGCTTTGTGTTTCTAGCTCTGTTGTTTGACATTCCTATAGCTACTGTTCTACCTATCATCATAGTGTGTTGCCCCCTTCCCTCATGTTATGTTATGTAAGTCTCGTTAATACTATGTGCTGAACTTTATGTGCTGTGTGATTGGTTGCATAAATTTCCTGTCCTTCTCGGCGCTGTGCTCTTGATGCGGGGCTATCAAATAGTAGGTCCATCAACTTCGCACAGAAAGCCTGACCTGAAGTGCCATCATACAATCTGTCACCAACCACCTGGTTACCATCAGGGGCCTCAAACTGCTCATCTATCATGCCTCTGCCCTGCTGATGGGCCCATGCTACTGTACCAGTGTCTCCATTCCATCCCTGAGCTTCTTCTAACCGTATGATCATGTTGTGGAGTATTAGACAGCATTGAATCCAGTGAACAGCTGTGCGAAGGTCATTTTCTGAATGGATATTCTGTCGAAGGTCCCTAAGAGATTGAAAGCATCCTTTGAGAGCTGCAAAGGCATGTTCTACACGAACTCAGATCTAAATAAATTTTAAATCAGGAATTAACTGCAACAGAAAAAATACAAACTGAAGAAAGGTGAAAATTAAATGTCCTTTGATTAGCTATGAGCCTGCCATTGCAGGGTGTTACGAACTGGGGTGGCATCACCAGTGACAGTGAGAAGATATAGACAGTCTGCTGGGAAGTTCTACAATGTTCAAAAGAGAACAAGGTGAAAGTACAAGGAATGAGTTCCAAGTACGATCAGGGGTTCAGCTTCAAAGACAAGTCTAAGAGGTTCTAGGAGAATAGAGACTAAGGCTAAGGAGTGCTTAGACTTAGAGACAATTCAAGACGACTAAGGATTGGAGGTCCTTAGCGAAGAGGAATCCAGGTAAAACCCAGTAAGATTAAAGTAAGGAATCTACTACAAGTACATCATGTTTATATACGTAGATATAAATGCACGGACCAAGCAACCATGGGAAAGTAACTGCATATCCTAACAAGGAAGGTGTCATATACCGTACATTCAGGTCTGATCCATGGACATCTGGACACCCAATCAACATCCATCCATATCTAATCCATATCCATATCCGACTCAGTCCATTCATCCGATCTGATCCATTCATCTGATCCATGTCCATATCCGATCTGTGTCCATATCCGATCCATGTCCATATCCGATCCGTGTTCATATCCGATCCATGTCCATATCCGATCCGTGTCTATATCCAATCCATGCTCATATCCGAAACTATTCCCGCGCACCTGCGCATTACTCCTTTTAGGTTAATACCTTTGTCCGGCTTTCGGTTATCTCTGCACCTCTGGCTTTCGGTTATCTTGACTTCCGTCTTGATAAGATATTTCGTACAAGTCTTATTTCCGAGTTCATAGCCTTGTGTTCCGCAATGCCTCAAACATAGCCTCGGACTATCCTTGCTTGCCTTCTGGCATGCTACCTACAGTATATAAACTTGTAGTACAACTCCTGCAGACCTCAGTCTGATTCATTGTTCCTACTTCTGTATATTCCTTTGATTACTCTGTATCCTGTTATCCTGTCTATATAACTGCGTCTCCATTCTTGCACTTGGGCTCCGGCCCTTGTAAAGCTTCCGACTCAGGCCTATGGGATCACTCCCTAGGCTGGAGCTTTGATCCTATGTCCTATAATCTTTTCGGACTTCGTCCATCTCCATCTATCATCTGTTTCACCTCCGACTCTACCTTTGGTAGTCTTATACTGTCTGTTTCTATTCCAGACCTTGTCCGGAGTAGTCTATACTATCTCTACACCATATCCGGACCTACTCCTCTCTAGTAGCCAACACTTCCTCTAAGATCTACAGAGCTATGCTCATCTGATCATCCGCTCCTCCGCTCCTCCGCTCCTCCGCTCCTCCGCTCCTCCGCTCCTCCGCTCCTCCGCTCCTCCGCTCCTCCGCTCCTCCGCTCCTCCGCTCCTCCGCTCCTCCGCTCCTCCGCTCCTCCGCTCCTCCGCTCCTCCGCTCCTCCGCTCCTCCGCTCCTCCGCTCCTCCGCTCCTCCGCTCCTCCGCTCCTCCGCTCCTCCGCTCCTCCGCTCCTCCGCTCCTCCGCTCCTCCGCTCCTCCGCTCCTCCGCTCCTCCGCTCCTCCGCTCCTCCGCTCCTCCGCTCCTCCGCTCCTCCGCTCCTCCGCTCCTCCGCTCCTCCGCTCCTCCGCTCCTCCGCTCCTCCGCTCCTCCGCTCCTCTGAGCTCCGGACCTTCGGACCCCTAGTCCTCCGGATCCATCCTATCCTATCCCCTGACATCTATGGATCATCTTTCCCTCTGGAGCTCTGCTCCTATCCTGCCCTGGACTTTGTCCAGCGGTCCATCCTTCATCTGTTCTACTTGGAGCTTGTTCCAGTAGTGTTACCATTACTCCCTACCTTCCGGAAATAGTTCCGGCGCATTCCCGCGCTCATCTGGAAGTCCATCGGAGCTCTGTTGAGCTATCCTGCCTTAGAGTTCGTCCAGACCCACCATCCAGACTTCACTAGAACTCTCCCTTGGACTTCATCCGAAATTAAGGGCACATACTCGGGTAAGGGGCACAGCGTATGAGCTGAGGCCAAGCCCCTTTGACTTTACAACCCTCCGGTGCAACCCCATGTAAGACCAGGACTTCTTACTAATCTCCGGTTTTGCATGGTCGTAACAGAAGGCATGTATAGTACAAGCATGTTGAGATGCATGAGTCACAAGTGAATGTGAGATCGGTTACAAGACAAGTAGGCGATTGAAAGTAGAAAATGAATAGGGGCACATACAATTGTAACATGGGGTTTCTTGAAAGGGGTGATGCACCAGGGCACCAGTGGATATGCACTGTCTGCCCAGACCCAGTGGTCATCTGGAAGAAGTGTGGCATGTTCTCGATAAAGGTGAGTGGCCCTGAAAGCATAGGCATCATGAACACTTCCAGGGTGACCAAGAGCATAGTCAACTATAAGAAGATTATGGGGCATAATGATGGCATATAAATCAAATTAATTACAAACAGGAGACAGACATAAAGGAAACACACCTGACAGCCAAGGGAATATCTTGACTTCCTATCAAAAAAACTTCACCATGAAAACCAGGTTTCTGATACACATTGATTGTAGAGCCATCCACAGCTAGAATCCCATTCTTCCACTCAGGGCAAACAGTTTTTGCTGCATACTCCCAAGCATGCTGGAAATCCTCTGAATCAGGAGGAGGGAAACTCATGAATGCATCATGCTGATCAAGCAGTGCAATCATAACATGGTTGGTGCAATTCACAACTGATCTAACACTAATACCTGCCCACTGAGCCACATACTCCACTGATATGGAATTACCATAGTGGCCTGCACAGTCGAGAAAAATGGCAAGTTGGATGGAGACAGGAAGTTGGGGATTGTGTGAGTTGTTGTGAAAGATAGGGTGGTCAGAGATTAAATCCAGGATGTCATCAAAGATTTCAGGCTCAACACGTAGCTTCTGTTGATATAGGTGGGGGTGATGTTCCCCAAAATGCACAAGGAGGTGCAGCTGACTGGCTTGTGGCATAGGCTCAGTAGGGTGGTGGAGTACACATGCCTTTTCCACCTCATCCTGGAGAGCAGCAATCTGGTCTTGAAGCCAGTTATAATGAGCTGTAATATGATCAGCTTCATCACTGGATGAGTTGAAGTCTGATTCAGAAAAGTCAGAAAGGAATGGTGAATGAGGTGAAGGAGGTGTGATAGCCATGATGTTCATGAAGTCATCAAGTTCCAAATCAGAAAAGGGGCTTGAGAGGGAGTCTGTACTAGAATGGCCATCTTGCACTACATGCTCATAAGTGGCCCTGGCTACTGAAAGTGCAGCCATGTCAAAGTCATGCAGGATCTGTGCCTGGTTGCTGGGACGAGGCATAGTGAGGTTTGAGGGTTCAATTCCCCTATTTTGCACTGGCTGATATGATGTGGCTTACAGCAGAGTTTAAATTCGGAAAGTTCTGGTCAAGTCCATTTCCAGCCAGCTCACAGCCTAGGTCAAGCCTAGATGCACCTCATGACTGACATCCACAATGCCAATGATGACCATGGGTACACCAGCTCCACAGATCTGTGCATCCATTGACAATCTGCCAAACAAATGCACTCTACTTCCACCATCCACACACACCTCAGTTCTTATCCAGGCTCTCATTTGCAACCTCCAGCACGAAAAATTTACTATCATCATCCTCACTCCACCTTGTTCTCCATCTTTGTGGCAGTTCTTATCCAGGTTCTCATTTGCAACCTCCAGCACAAAAACTTTACCATCATCATCCTCACTCCACCTTATTTTCTGTCTTCATGGTGATATGCAGATCTTCATCAAGACCATCACACCGGAGGTGAGTTGTGCAACCCTCCTCCTCCTCAACCTCTCACCAACAGTGTCTCATTGTCCAAGCAGCTCAAAGACAGTCGCACTCTCTCGGATTACAACATCCAGAGGGAGTCCACCCTTCATCTGGTCTTGCATCTCCACGGAGGCATGCAGATCTTCATGAAGATCCTCACAGGGAAGACCACACTGGAGGCAAGTTGTCCAGCAGTTGTCATCCTCCCTCACCCAGCACTCAGCCTCAGCCTCTTCCCCTCCAGCATGCAGCCTCAGCCTCCTCCCTCTGGTGGTGAGCCTTATTCAGCTCCCTCCGGCGCTCCCCACCTATGGCATGCACCCTGATGATCTCACTGGACTTTGTGTATTTTTGCAAATTTATTAATATTCATCAGTTCAAATACAAAGCACCTTGGGGAGGATCTACCTTATCACTACTCCTTACAAGTACATATCTCGGATTGCCTACTGTATCTAATTCACTCATTTTGTGTATCACATCCTTTGAAAATGCACAAGTGTTGTTTCGAACTCTGCTATTGTGCCGATGCGCGCCGAGTATTATGTAGCTTTTTAGCCGCTGTTTCCTGCAAACTCGACCCAAGTTTAGCGGGCTTTAGCAAGTTTCCCAAAAGCTACTGTGAGTTCCACTATTGTTGAACCAGGTGACAAAAGTCAATGGATTCGCTCTTTCAGAATACATTAAAGGGTAGAGTTGGGTTGGCAGTCTAAACCACCCTGGATCCCACGTTTGTTGCTGCCCTCTTTGCCTTCTGTGACTTCCTGCCTGCTGTTCATGGACGAGTATATCACTTTTACTAACCATCGCGAGTGCCTGAGGTCAGTACAGTCAAGGCAAGCTGAGAGGTGGACGGTAATGTCGAAGAGTTCATGTTAATGTTAATCAACGTTTGTAGTAAGTAGTGCGTACCACGTAGGTCCAAAACATTGTCATTGAACAGTCCGTTCGAGGTGGGGACACTGACATTAATGGTAAAGGGTCAACCATCGCCCGCAACCAGGAGAGGTATCGATTTGGGCTACCAAAGCCAGGACAGAGACGCTTGCATGGATAGTTTTCAATGGCTGAGCGAAATATTTTAGAGGTTAGAGATACACATAAGCACCGTCTCAAATAGACATCCCAAGCAAAACTTATCTCCATTAGTTGAACTTATTCGAATCAACGGTGAAGATGGGGGCAAGAGCGGCATGCTGGTTTACCTCGGATGCGCAGAATTTTACACCCGATCAAGCATTTTGAATGGCTTGGACAGAAAATGACTCCAGCTGGAGTTAGAGCAGTCAAGAAGTAAGAAGTATGATGCATAATGTTCTTTGTTCAATGTGACGAACATTCGAGATCCTGTTGTTATCCATATCTCATCAAGAGTCATGATAACGGCCAAGATTACAGCTGTTTGCAAAAAGGTTGACAGTAGCGACATTTTGAGAAAGAAGAAATAAATAAACAAATAGCCATGTACATACAGTCAACAACAGGTACATTGCATCGCACAACATCTCCTGTTTCGTGCCAGAGCTTGAGGGTCCGCCAAAATGAGCTTTCAGAAAATCCGACGCAAGCAAGAATGTCTTCGAGTGCAAGGTGTTGATGCTCGTGAAGATTAACAGCAGCCATTTTAACGTCGCGACTGATTTTCCAGTATATAATAGTTGATTTGTGAAGTATGTATGTGGCTTTCTCAAAATGTCGTTACTGTCAACCTTTTTGCAAACAGCTTTAATTCTTTGTCAGAACTGTCGAAATTCTGTATGTCTGTCAAATTCCGGCTCATTCATTATCGCGCGTATCCGGAGAACATCCCACGGTTGCATCACATGATGCGAATGGTGAATTTGAAAATGTGATTTGGTGGACTTGTTTCTTTGGGAGGATATTCGCTAGATCGATAAAATGGCTGGTGCACCCCCAACTACGACAAACCCGACTGCATCCAGTAGTTTCCTGCCGGCAAAATCATATCGGCATTCTGTAGCGGGAGGGTGAGCTTATACTTCATATGCACACTATATTTTCTTGACGTGTTTTCATGACGTGTCAGTCTGGGCGGATTGTGCAATTGTCACAAGTCCATTTGATGTTGTCAAGACACGGTTGCAGTCCAGTCTTTTCAGGGAAAAACATACTTCAGTCGGGGTTGTAGGGGCTGGTGTTGTGACGCTCCCGCAACGCTCGGGTGGTTTGTTGTGGAATTTCGTCAAGACAGGACATATTCTACGGTGTGTATAATTTACATTCCCGACATAACCGCGATCAATGTTGAGGAAGTTTTGCGATTCAGTGACATATACCGTGATGAGTCTCCAAGAGCATTCTTTAAAGGTCTTGGACCAACACTAGTTGGTGTCATACCCGCCCGTTCGATTAATTTTTTACATACGGTAACGGCAAGCTCATCATTGCCAATCACTTCAACCATGGACAAGAAAACTTCACGTCCACCTTGCTGCAGCTGCAATTGCTGGTATTGTAACGGAAACAGCAACGAATCCTATTTGGGTTGTCAAGACGCGTCTGCAGCTTACAACATCGGAGCGTCGACATCCCTCAATCGCAAGTACGAATTCGGGAGCAACCGCTGGACCTTCACGCGCCATCGGAGGTAGTTTCAAGATGGTCAAGAAGATCTTCCGTGAGGAAGGTATCAAGTGCTTTTACAAAGGCTTGAGTGCTAGCCACTTGGGCGTGACGGAGGGAACTATTCAATGGGTGCTTTATGAGCGCCTGAAGCCGTTATCCACAAACACCGAAGGCCGTGGAGGTATGGTCGAGTGGTTTGGGATGCTTGGTAGTGCCGGAACCGCGAAGTGCGTCGTCAGCTTAATCACATATCCCCATGAGGTGCGTCTTTAGGCCAGCGTACATGTCTTTCGCTTCATATAGTACAGGTTCTACGGGCGCGACTACGACAACCGTCTGAACGGCGTCACGAAGTACACCGGTCTTTGGCAAACACTGCGGACCGTCATTGCTGAAGAGGGAGCCCGCTCCCTTTACGGCGGACCGAGTGCACATTTAATGCGTATCGTACCTAACGCAGCGGTGATGTACTCGATATACGAGGGCATCTTGCGCTGGGGCAAGCACTCCGATTGAATCTCAGGCCTTTGAGATATTAGGATTCCTACCAAAATCCTTCAGTAAGCTATGTTTAAATTCATCTTTTTAACCTAGATATACATCACTTAGTACTATTGTTGATTGGGTCACCTTACTATGATCCCGCACTTTCACAGTCTCCGCATTGATTCAATCATACATTGTTTTGCATATATTTGTATGTTACCCATCATGACTCACCACTCTGTTGTGTGTTTGAATGTCAATCCTGCGTCCAGGGAGCAGTAATTGAGTCTGTTCTAATTGAGATGCGCCTGGATTGACAGGGCGAATCTATGCAACATCAAGCCCATTGAAATTACATCAGTTACTCACTATCACCCTTGTCTGTTCAATCACCTTCCCAATGCACAGAGTGACCTGCTAGGAATTCCTGGTATTTTTCATCGACTGGGACTAGTCTACGATCTTTGTTCTCAGAGTCTGACTACAGCCTCTACAGCCTAGTACAGGTGACCGGTTGACCAGTGGCTTGCTTCGCTTCCTGACGATAATGGTAGTTACGCAATGTCAACATCGGTTTCCAGTTCAGTATATCGGTGACGGCGCTCAGTACCAGTGGTCGTGCCAATACCCGACTCCGCAGCTCCGTGTCTTGAGATGCATAGTGACGAGTTCCAGCCCAGTTTCAGAGGTCTACATAAGTATCTTAGATACGGGATACAATCTCTGCCAGTTCAGTTACGCTCACAAAGGGAAGCAGCAGGAGCACGTTATCAGCCAATACACTCAGTGCGGCCCGCGCGACACCGTTATCACAAATGTGAGGGACAATGTCGGGCCGTTGTGAATGCAATTGAGGGCAACAGAGTGCAATTGGAAGCCTGTGAGTGACGATAAGAGCTTTTAATTCGAAAAACTCCATGTTTACCGCAAGTTGTGTCAGTGTGAGGGACGATTTTATGTTGTTGTCACGCCAGCGTTAAGCCAAGTCCAACTGTCCAAGATAGATTGATACCACGTTAAACAAGGACATGTACGTGCATGCATGACAGTGGGTGGAGGAGTGACAAAGATAGCTTTTAGGATGAAGTATTTGAAGAACTTGGGAATTTATGATGGTTGAGTGACATACCAATACAAAAAGTAACAGGACAATTCTGTATCCACTAGTAAATCCAGTTCATGGCTACATGGCACGTCGCGAAGATCTACGCGGCCGTGAGTCTGGAATGATCAAATGGAGTCACGGCGTTCAGCAACGTCAGATAATATATTTGACAGAAAACCAGTAAACATCGGACACATGCAATTGGACTTCGTGTAACGCGTGGACCTAGTCTATTATGTGAAAGTCGTGACATGCGGCAGCTGTTTGCGTCGATTCTTCTCACTCGCTGCCCTCCACACCCTCATCCAGGTCTAATATTTCCCTTCATTGTTAAATTCGTATTTCAATTAGTCTTACCGTTCGTGCAATGCTATTCAATACTACTTATCACTTCGGGTGACGTATTATTTTCCCGCCCACTAAGCGGCAATCACCATTGCTGCCGCTCCGGTCTGCCATCTTATCTGAATGATTCTTTGCCTTCCAGTTCATCAAGGTTGAGTGCTCCATCATTTGTTCCGCTTGCCTCGTTCCTGGCTTCAGATAAAGAGTTTCCTAACGACGGGACCTCTATAGTGTCAGCTTGTATGACAAGATTGCACGTTGGAGAAATGGACGAAAGTTTTGAGCGATGCGCAAATGGGGGTGAGCGCAGAGAATAAAAGAGGGTGCCGGTGAGGCGCCGATTCTCAAGTCCTCACCGCGCGCAAAGCACACTGGACTTCCATATTGGCGACGTCCCGATCGTGATCTTATACGACTGGCCAAATTTCAAAATTTCACGCGTCATCCACACCTGAAGCTACTGAGTTGGCAAATAACGTCAACTCGATCGCTTGCAACACTTGGTACAGTAACCTTGGCACTGACGTTCTACTATGAGAGCATCTCTTTGGAAGTAAACCCAATGAACCATGGGTAATTAAACAGGCTAATTGTAAATTCCTGCTACCTGGGATCGAAACTATGTACATATTTTGTCATCGCTTTGTCAAGGGGGGATGGTTTCATACGTGGCTAAGGTGCCCAACTTTTCCACCCGTTCGCTAGCACATATATAATGGACTACCGTGACTGAGTATGACATTACTTTCCAGTGAGCCATGTTTCCCGCTGCATCCTTTTTGATGCTTCTCCTCCTGGCTTTGTCAATCACGGGTTCGCCCGTTGAAGTTCGTAATTCCCCCATCACCCTCTCTATTGTTGGGAGGTTACATTTTTCCAATGATACTGTTAACCTCTTGCAGCATGATCAAGCTCGCGCGGCGGCCCTTACTAGAAATTCCAGCACCCGCGGCCTTGCTCGTAGTATATCTGAAAAGGCTTTATACAGTGGACGCTTCATCACAGCAGTTGCCATCGGCAGCCCCCCCACAACCTGTAAGTTCAACACTCACTCGGAGAAAACATGCGGTCGTTGATATATCATTGAAGACTACCTGATTGTTGACACCGGGAGCTCACACACATGGGTTGGCGCTTCCACTGACTATGTGGAAACCACAAGTAGCGTCGACACTCGTCAGGAGTTTGAGATCGTCTTGGATCCTACTACCTCCTTTTCTGGTATGACAACACCAATATCATGAGTCGAAAATACCTACAATTATCTATAGGAACTGAGTACCTCGACACCGTCACCCTCGGTAGTGGGATCGCCGTCCACCAGCAGTCGATTGGTGTTATTAATAGTGACTCGGAGGATACGCCAACCGATTCCACTGAGACTGGGGTTACGGCAAATGTCCCCATTGACGGTATCCTTGGTATCGGGCCTGTGGGCTTGACAGTGGGTACCCTAACACAATCTCCGACAACGAAAATCCCGACTGTTACCGACAACCTGTATAAGCAAGGTGCCATTTCTCAGGACATTGTCAGTGTCTTTATCCAGCCCAGCAACCCTCAGACAGAGGTCCAAGGACAGCTCACCTTCGGTGGAACTGACGCTACCATGTACACCGGCAGCATTGCATACACGTAAGCTACTCCAGCTCCTACTAGATCAATCCAGACTGATAGAAGTTATTTTTCAGTCCTATTACCACCACCAGCCCTGCATCGAACTTTTGGGGTATCGACGGGAGCATCACCTACAACTCCAACATGATTTTGTCCTCCAGTGCTGGTTTCTTCAACAGTGGCATCAGCTTTATTTTAATTGCCACCGGTATGTATCCAAAGTGCAGCGAGTAATGATGGCCTAATCAGAATTCGATAGATGCCCTCGACAGGTACAAATCTGCAACTGGCGCTGCTTTGGATGGAAAGACTGGTCTTCTCACCATTTCCTCTGTCAAATACAGAGCCCTCAAGAACCTGGATTTCCATATTGGAGCAGTACGCCATTTCTGTCAGCCCTGATATCCCTTGTTCACCATTTTGCACAGGAAACATACAGTCTCACTCCTAACGCCCAAATCTGGCCTCGTTCCCTCAACTCCAACATTAATGGTGCTAGCGATGTCATATATCTCATCGTTAACGACATTGGAACGCACAGTGGGAAGGGGACTAACTTTATTTGCGGGCTCGCATTTCTCCAACGCTTTTACTCTGTGTTCGATACCGCCAACTCCCAAGTCGGGCTTGCCAAAACTTTGTTCACTGATGCCACTACCAACTAACATCAAATTTCTAAAGTACACAAGGGATCTATTTTCAGACGCAAAGCAGCATGCGGATTTGAAGGCTGCACGGATATTACTTGTCTCGTTCACTTTATCTCGATACTACTGTCACATTTCTGTCCTCCAAGTTATCATTCTCTTCGTTCTGTATTACTACTTAGAGCTGCGACCAAAATGTAATTTGACACCTGCCTTTTACTTCTCCGTGACCTGCAAGGGACCATAATATGACCGGCATGTGCACGCAAGCTATCCTCGCTTTTGTTATAGTTATTCCTTAGTCTATGTTCCAGTGAAACATCATGATGTGTTCGTCCAGGACGGTCCATACAGGTAATATATCATGGTGTTTGGGTTGTTCAGCCTTCCCATTTTTTGTCATCTCTGCTTTGAATCACCTGGCAATGTACAGTGACTCAAAAAGGAAATGCACAGGACTGACATTTCTGCTGTTTCTCCTCATACTCACACAATAGACCACTTTCCACCATTCTACTTATTCCAATATACTGCATCAGGGAAACCCCCCGCTACAAATTTAGGCTAAGTATGTCAAACTTTCTCTAATTTGCGATAATTTCAATAAAATAGACAACTTATATGAAATAACAGTAATTCAAAGCATGCTGGTACCACATCATTTTCTCATAGGGCATTGTGATGGGGCCTAGCATGTATGCTATCCACTGTGACAAGCAGATTGCCATGTCCCTGAGCATCGGTCGACAACCACTTTATCTTGTGGTATACAGGGACTAGTGATGTGCATGGCCTGGCTTCAAGCCATGGGCCGGGCCAAGCTGGGCCTGAATAGGCCAAGCCAAGCTGGGCCAAACTCACAGCCTGACATGGCTTTTGGCTTGGCCTGAGTTTCTTGAAAGCCCAAGCCGGCAGCCCAGGCCCTGGCTTTGTGACTCCGCAGATTTGATCTTCTATGTATCTATGTAGGTTTATTTTTGTCTCTGCTATTATCTTTTCCGGCTTCGACAACAACGATCATAACACAAGTTATGTTCAAACAACTGCTGAGTCGCCCTACATTACTATTTTCAGTGCTTTACTTTCCTTTGCCAGGCTCTCATATGTTGTAGCCTTTGATGGGCCAATGAAGGCTGTGACAGGATGTTTGAAACTGTGCTAGTAGTAGTAGTGGCCCTGGTACGTCTTCCCCCACCTGATACCACCTGGCCCTCTGATGACCGGAGAAATTCACACAGACAGTGATGACAAGCCTCATGTGGTGTGGCCAGTATGCAAAACTAAACCTACAGCTGCACTTCTACAGCATTTGGAAAAGGCAGCCCTCCCATCCCAAACGAAAGCTATCAACGACTTTCGTGCTGCAGGGGCTGCAAAGCGGATTGCCAAAGACACCACCCACACCTCTCAAAATGTTCCTCCTGACATTGTTCTACCTGCGCCTATGCCCGACAACAGCAAAAGAGCACGAGTTGAAGATGATGATTTTGACGATGCAGATTCTGAGGATGCCAAGCGCAAAAATGCATGGATGAACCCCAAATGTGAGTCTACTAACATTATAAGATGTGACATCACTCACATGGAAGCAACAGCCAAACGAGTCCGTCGAAAAAAAGCCCCTGCAATAGACCACGCTGAAGAAGTTAATGATGACAGAATTCTCGCCGACATCAACATGCAGCCTGTCACTGACACTGGCCCCTCACACGAAGACAAGACTCACAACATCATTCAATTTTTTGGTAACCCATTTGAGCGTGCTGGCACCAATGGAATGGTCAAAAAACACCATAAATGCAAGGTCTGCCTGTGAGTTTTCAATTCTTTGATTCTGTACAGTCCTAATGATTCATTATTATTACATTACTAGGGGTCAGTGCATCATCATGAACAAGACGACCACACTGCGCTGACATGCAGAAGCCAAATTCATGGCAAGTTCTATCAGTATTGCGGTGGCTTACAGGAATACTAATCATGTACATCTGTAGGGAAAATATCAGCAATGGGCTAAGGCCAATGCCTTCATCTCTAAATTGCCCGGCAACATCAAAGCTGAGAAAGAGAAAACTGACCAAGCCCAGCAAACTATCAATGTGCATCTGACAGAATGCAAACTTTCAGAGCGCATGATTCCATACACTGATAAGCTTTTTAAAAAGGCAGCTATTGAGTGGCTCATCGCAACAGACCAGGTCAGTCCAGTAATCATTATCAAACTACATCCTAACAATGTAATGGCAGCCTACACAGGCCCTTGAACATCCGAAGTTTAAGGAGATGATTGATGTAGCCTCTCGCGCAATGCAAGGTGTCAAAATCCCAGGTTGTAAAGCCACATGCACTGAGATCATGCAGATTTTCAAGACTCATTTAACCTGGCTGAAAGTGAAACTCAACGTATGTACCATCTCTTTCAGCACTCGTCCGTTTCTAATATATGTTATAGAGTGACTCTGTCAGTGGTGCCGTCAATATAACATGTGACACATGGCAAGCTGAGAATGTGAATGGGTACTTTACCGTCATGGGCCACTGGATTGAAGAAAACCATCTGATGCAGTGGGAGTCTCAAAGTGCACTGCTCAGTTTCATGCAGCTGAATAACGCGCACAGTGGCAAGCGCTTGGGCGGTGCCTTATTCAAGGTACTGGATCATGTTGGTATTGCTCATAAGCTTGAGCATGTTACGTGTGACAATGCGAGCAACAATAGCACTATGCTACAAGAGTTCTCGCAGGTGTATGAGACGAGGTACAGGAAGGAATTCCCATGGCAGTCATGCAAGATAAAGTACATCTATTTACATTTAATTTTAGTAGCGGAATCATTAACTATCTTGATAGTTGCCTAGTGCATGTCATTAATCTCAGAACACAGACCCTCATAAGTACATACAGCAAAGCACCCCACTATAGTCCTCAAGATCCACATGCACATGAACCAGACACATCTCAGAATGATCGGGATGAGGTTGGCCTCATCTGCAGTATTTGTGTCAAGGTACTATGGCCATCTCATCCCTGATATTGTTGACAAATTTCCATTATTCAGGAACATTCATCTGCCAAGCAGAAAGAGTTATACAAGACCATTCAAACCAAGGCTGATGTGTCTTCGCCAACACTGCTGCTACTTGACATGAAAGTTCATTGGTCCTCGACATATGTAATGCTCAATCGCACAGAAAGCAATAAGAGGGTGTGATTTTCTCATTATTTCATCCAAAGTTTTTGTTCTTAGTTGTGCATCATAGCACGTCGACAAATTTGTCTATGAGATGGGTTGCCAAGAACATAATCTAACCAAACACTCCAAAATTGATCGTATGCAACTGTCACCTGTGGAATGGACATGAGTGGGGCAATTTACAGACCTCCTTTCGGTGCATTCAGTGAAATTGATTTTTGATTGTTGGCCTAACCTGTTTCTCTTAGTATGCTGATGTTGCTCAGCAAGCCTTCTCTTCAGATCATGGATCAACCCTCCATCTTGCTATTCCAGCACTGGAGACTCTTCACAGATCATGGAGGTCATGAGCAGAAAGATCTAAATATAGTCAATTTGCTAATGCACTCAAGGCAGCATCAAACAAGTTAGACGAGTACTATGACAGGATGACAGACACTCCAGCTTATATAGTTGCTATGCATTTGTTATTATATGTTTTTGTTGGTTGGCCTGCTCTGACATTTGCAAGTGTAGTACTGGATCCGACAATGAAAATGGTGTACTTCAAAAAGCATTGGCCATCACATTTGCTCAATGACGTATTTGCATGTGTGGAGAAAGTGGTATGTCATTCATTTTATACTGGTCACTTTGTTATCCTAACAACCCTCAAGTTTGAAGCACACTATTACAAGTTGAATCAAAACATTTTGTCATCACAGCTCATGACTATCAAAAGCAAAGTCGGCAGCCTCAAGAAACTTATCTGACAAGTTCAGAGCGAGTCTGAAGACAACAGCGAGGCAGATGCAGATGAATCTACTGCTGACCCATTGAAACCGTGGAAGGCTGAGTTTTTGGGCTACATTGAGACTATTGAGGTGGCTCCGCCAGCTGGAATGAGCACCATACATTGGTGGGGGGTAAGTAGTGGTCATTGGATCAGATATCAATCACTAATGGTCATTTTCATCTAGATTAACTCCCAGAGGTATCCAGTCTGGGTGTCACTTGCCAGGGATTATCTGTCAATCATGACTGCATCAGTCTCAAGTGAATGAGCCTTCTCACAAGGAGGCATTACAATCAGCAAGCGGCGCAATCAGCTCAAAGGTGATATTTTTGAAGCATTACAATGTGTTAAATGCCTTCTGCATCACAATCTTTTATTCCACAAGTCCGGTGTAAAGATACAACCTAGCTTGGGCTGTAGATAAACCACTGCCTAAACTAGTATGTGAGTCTTGCATTCTGTCTAGTCTGCTTCACTTGTAAGAACAAGAGTGTTCGACCCTAAAGGGGGATGCCTATTAGTATGGTCAAGTTCGAGCCTAACTTATGTGCGAAACAAGTGTCATGGTCAGCGGTAAGTTGCCACAGTCAGTGATGATACTGCCGGAACTAGCGTTGTGTGTAGCGGTGCTTCCGTGGTTGAGATAAGGTCAGTAACAGTTGCATCGAGTGAGCAATGTCAAGTGGTGGTCTCAGTGGTAGCGGTAAGGTTGCAAGTGGTGCAATGAAACAGTAAAGAAGTCTGCAGTACTTTCAGCAGTAAAGTAGTGGTGTGTGAGAAGTTCAGTCAAGGTAACAGTCAAAAGTCCAGCGGTATGCCAGTGGTAACAGAGAACAAGTGTGATGTATTAACGAGCGATAAGGAAACTTTAAAGAGTATGTCCACTACTGGGTAGATCCAGAGCTAGACAATAATCCTGACCTATAGTACGTGCAATGGTGTAAAATCAGGTCCTTGTATCGTGTGGGGTATGCGAAGCTTATATATATATGTACTCAGAATACTCTAGGCGAGATCAGTAGCGCTGGAGTGTAGTAACCACCATAAGTAAACATAGTGCGAGGCGCTGCGGCACGAGGCAACATGTAATAAGGCTTGCCATGGAATCAGTGATAATGAACAGAAAACAAACGACGCACCAAATGGAGCTATGTGGACGCGGCAAGGACATGGAAGGACATCAGTACGTGGAATGTGGTGTGGCAGTCGGTATGGTGTGTGGTAAGCGTGGGATGCTGCCAGTACTGCTAAAGGGGTAAGACGGCCATGGACAAGTAGTAACTCCTGTAGACATGAGACAAGTGTCAAAATATGGGGTTTTAAGCCCAGCACCAATATGTTTGTTACACTGGTCTGTCGTCTCTTGCAGAGGTTGAAACTGATGACTCCGAGAATGATGTGGAGACTAGTGAGGTTGCAGATGGCGATGACAAGGAGGGCTGGGATGAACAGATCTTGGATGACAGGGACGACACTGACATTGAATCAGCAGATGAGATCTGGTAAATAGTGTAACATAGTGAATATTATTATATTTGATTCCAAAAGCTGTCGTTGGGCCCAAGCCAAGCCACGGCTTTGGCTCATGGCTCGCCTTGGCATTTTCAAAAGCCCAAGCTGCCCCAGGCCAGGCCAAAGCCAAAGCTTTCAGGCCAAGCTGGGCCGGCACATCACTAACAGGGACAGCATGGAAAGGCAGATGGATACCTGCAGCAAGGCTTTCCAGGCACTGACGAGTAATCACCTCGTTTGGATGCTGTTGTTGTGCAATATAACGAGCAAGGGCCTGTCGGAAGTATGTTGCACCATAGTCAGTGATCAATTTCTGAATGGTGTGACGAGCAAACTCACGCTGAGCTTGAAACAGCATATTTTTGTATAGGTGTCAACTGGCAATCATTATCCTTACCTCTCGGTTTCACCGTCCTGTGTCATACCATTTTACCATGCATTACCCCTATCTAATGGTATCGTTCTGCACTCCAGAAGCCTCATTGCAGCTTAGCGGCTGTACTATGACAACTTTCCCATGAAGCGGTGATCTTCGGCAATCTCCACAAACCCATTTGGCATCCTCAAGCAAGATTCACTGTCCGTCCAATGTCCATCCAGTCTCGCCGGTACATTATGTTTTGTAAACTGAAGTGCAGTCTTATTACATGTCTGCTGCATGTTTATCCTATCCCTTCCATCTCCGTAGCTATTCTTTCATATAAAATTCCTAGGTACCTGTACTCATTCCTTACTTTCCCCCTATGGTACACATGGTACTTAGGAATAGTCACTATCACTGTCTCTAACAGAATAAAGTCTTTCACCAAAGTTACTGTCTCTTAAGAATTGTTTTACTGCTGCATGCACCACCGCTCTTTACCGCTTTCCCATGCTTCACCACTTGCGCTACGCTTTCCTGCTGTCATACATGGTATGAGATTCATACCAAGATTGTATATAAGAAAGAGTAATAGGAAAGATCCAACAGTGCATATCTCTAGGCTGTCCTATATTTTTGCTCACACTTTGATTGTCTTTGATATTTTTACTTTTATTTAGTTCCTTCATTTTCTATCCCCTTTCATTTTATTCCAGAACTTTCTATTCTCAAATTTGATGATTTATAAGACTTTCAGACTTGACTCATCATGTTTTGTCATGATTTATCATGCTATGTAAGATCTTTGTAAGATTTGAACTTTATTTGTAATCTACTTAGTAAAAAGGATGAGTAAGCTCACCCAAAAGGCTTGGTTTGTCAGCTTTTGCATGACCAATCCCTGAGATGACTCAACAGCCTTTTGTCATGCTTTGTAAGAATTCACTGTATTTATGATATGCTTAGTAAAATAAGCTGACTCAACACACTAAATAGGAAGGTTTCTTACCAATCTATGTGTAGATTCATGCTTAGTAAGCAGGGCCTCCAAAGGTATATAAGGCGCCCATTTTTACCTGTAATAACAGCTTCCCACTTTACACTCTTGTCTCCAACCATGTGAGAACCATAAGAACTGAAAGTGCAGGCATACTAGCCTTGAAGTAAGACTAAGAAATCTATATCTACTCTGCATTATATACTACCTTACAGGGGTTGACTATATAATATCTAACAGCTCTCAGACTAAGCTTTACATACACAGATCTAAAGACTCTCTCTTTCAATGGAAGGGGAGACACGCACTCAGAACACAACAAAGTTGAAACATACTTTCATAGGTTGAAACACGATCTACTAGGGTGAAACATACCTACCATACAACACTACTTCAAATCTCAAACTCAACACTTTCATACAGATCTTCAAGAGAAAGACTGTTGAAAGATACCCACCCAAGAACTCAGCGTATTATCTCCCACGAAGTAGAAAAGTCGGAGACCGTGTACTTAAGGACTGACAAGAAGTCTTATCCCTGTACAGTTGTGTTGTCACTGTATACATGTTCTATATAAGACCCTTAAGTAGCAAGACACCGCGCTTCATCGCTACACTTCACCACTTGTTTTACCGCCAGTTTCCCACGCCTTACCGCAGTTTTACCACTTGCACTACTGCTTGTCTACTGCTTTCCCGCGCTTACTGCTAGTTTTATCGCTAGTTTCCCACAGACCAGAGGTCACCACTAGCATCTCACTACCTCCGACAGCATTCTTGCACCACAGGTTGGGCATTATTAGACTATACTAACTTAGCATTCCCTTTAGGGTTGAATGTTCTTGCCTCGCAAGTGAAGCAGACTAGGCAGAGCACTAGACTCGCATACTAGCTTAGACCATGGTTTATCTACAGCCCAGGCTAGATTGTATCTTTACAACAGGGACGGCTTTATACGCGTATGCTAAACACGTGCTTTCATCCTTTACTCATGCATTTCAACACACTTGTACAATATATGCCTTCCTCATTAGGATACGCACTTATATTCCCACGGTTACCTGGTCTGTGTGCACATATGTACCTTTATAAGCACAGTGTACTTGTAGTGTTACAATCGTACGTGCCCCTATTCATTTTCTACTCAATTACCTTGTATATTACGTAACGTGACTCTGACTCATATGCTCAATGCATTTGTACTATAGTTGCCTTCCTTCTTTGGATACGCACTTACATTCTCACGTCTTTCTTGGTCCGTGCGCACATATTGGCCTATTTAAGCACGGTGTACTTGTAGTAGATTCCCTACTTTAATCTTACTGGGTTTTACCTGGAATCTCCTTCGCTTAGGTCTCCAACCTAAGTTGTCTTGAATCGTCTCTAAGTCTAAGCACTCCTTAGCCTTAGTCTCTATTCTCGCGGATACCTCTTAGACTTGTCTTTGAGGCTGAACCCTTGATCGTACTCGGAACGCGTTCCTTGTACTTTCACCTTGTCCTCTTTTGGGCATTGTAAGAACTTCCCAGCAGACCGTCTGTGTCTTTTCACTGTGGCTGGTGATGCAACCCCAGTTCGTAACATGTAGTAGATTCTTTACTTTAATCTTACTGGGTTTTACCTGGAACTTCCTTTGCTTAGGTCTCCAACCTAAGTCGTCTTGAATCGTCTCTAAGTCTAAGCACTCCTTAACCTTAGTCTCTATTCTTGTAGAACCTCTTAGACTTGTCTTTGAGGCCGAACCCTTGATCGTACTCGGAACGCATTCCTTGTACTTTCACCTTGTCCTCTTCTGGACATTGTAGAACTTCCCAGCAGACCCTCTGTGTCTTTTCACTGTCGCTGGTGATGCCACCCCAGTTCATAACAGAAGCAAGGTTTCCAGGAAGTTGCATGTCGATAGTGATACCAAGGAGAACTTGGCATATTTGACTATGTTCAGTACCACTGAGACGTGAGAGGCTGGTGATACCCTTCATGAATAATTGAATGTGATGATTGGGAGGTAAGTGATGACATCGTGCATCAATTTATGCTGCACTGCATGCTTGTGTGAGCCATCCAACTAGATGTTCAATAAGACCTTGATATAACTGATGTAACACCTCAGGTGTGATTGCCTGAAAAATGTTTGCGTGAGGGAGGTCATCCCAATATGGGTGAATGACGGGTTTGATTCCAGCTTCATGGCATGCTTGTACAAATGCCAGGTCACCATCATCAATCCAGGCAAGAGCATCCAAAACAGCATGAAGGTCGCGTATCTTGAATGGTGCTGTGTTACTCCCAAGTTCCTCAGTAGGAATGTCACATTTCGGGCACTCCATCGCCTTCACTCCAGTAGCGAGTAATTGCTCGGGATAGTCACCAGCAAAGCATGCGAACAAAGGATGACAATGATGTTGTATTCCATCACCACTATTCATCACCAGCCCATCAATACCAGCAGTCTTAAGCGGAACCAGTATGCAAGTCATACATGCATGGTAGAGGTTTGTGACAGTACAGCGTCTCAAAGCTTTATTTGTGATATGCTCAAGGCAGGTGGTGGGCAAATATGCCAAAAGGATATGGGCATGATAGGATGACTTTCGGTGGATTTCTTTTGGAATGTTGCTGATGGTGAGATAGACAGGATAGGCACTTTTATTCCTGAACATTGTCACCTGGGTTTTATCACTCAATATAATAATGGGAATGATAGTGGCACCTGGACGTTGTTTATCAAGCGTTTTCTAAAAAGTATCATACCAATAAATAGGCAGATGCCAATTTATGATGGTTTGCTTACTTATGTGTCCCACCACCACTGGCCGGTGTGCATGTCATGAATCAACCATACAGTTTGATCTTCATTGGTATAGTGATGCTCTGGTGCAAATACCAGAAAATTGGCGAAGTCAGGGTCACTATACAACACTTTGATACATTCAATAATGTCTCTGTAGAAGACATTGAATGGATCGCCTCTTGGACCGCAACCAAGTGGCACCCCAAGTAGGACCCCAAAAGCAGCACTCAACACCGCACTCAACCGTGCTCAAGCCGCCCAACGGCGACACACCGCCTCAAGTGGACAACTCTACACACACTCAAATCACTCTCATCACATCCGACAAGCCTGGGGCAAGAAGAAGCACAAGCATGGGAGAGCCCACCTCACCCGACTCACGCACCACTTCCCTGACATACGGATGCAACACCCGCAATACAATAAGATCACCCATCAGTCAAGAAACCATAGAAGCAATGCCAAATAGAGTCAAAGATGCAATCAGTGGTAAAACCTTTCTGGAATCAAAACTACTCTGCCACATCAGTCAGCCTTTTACAGCAAACCACTTAGTCTCAGTTCTTTTTCAGATCACTCAGATGTCAAGCACCACACCGGTCCCTGTAAATGCTGCCATCAGAGCTGTAGCATTCATCCTGAAAGACTTAGAAACCACTAACATGATAGAAGCAATTACACAGAAAGTCACCAATGATGCCACTGCCAAACTAGTTGACCACATCATGGCTGCTATATCTCCCCAAGTCGCCTTCATGGAGTATCCCAATCCCTCACTTCCACGCTAGAGAACACGAGAACACTCCACACCTCCATAGGTAGGGAGAGAGAGCCCCTTCAGTGACAAACTCCATACTATACAGGTCACCCGACCCACATAATATCCCATCAAAGACGGGCCAGTGGACCATGGGCTGAGGTTATGTATATCCTCGATGTTGACGGATGGGCCGGGGAGAATATTATTTCCAATGGAGACAGGTGGGCTGAAAGACTTGTATTTTCAGGAGAGACGGGTGGGCCGAGGGAAACATGATTTCTGATGTTGACGGATGGGCCAGGGGGATATCATCCCTGACAGAGATGGGTAGGCCCATCTGGGTAGTAGGTAGAGTAGGATATTATAGACAGCTGGGCTGAAGAGAGATGCAAGGCAAATATTATTGCATAGATGGGTGGGCCGAGGTAAGAGAATATTACATATACAGGTGGGCTGAGGGTGCAGTAAAATATTTATTGCATAGATGGGTGGGCTGACGTGGGGGAATTTTACATAGACGGGTGGGCCGAGGTAAAATATATTACATATACGGGTGGGCCTAGATATGTATCATAAAGACATACAGCTGATGTAGCCACCAGAGAATCAAACACATAGGATACATGCACCCTATGAGTGCATATACCTACCATCAACCACCAAAATCTAAACCCTGAAGCACGAAAACCTGAATTCATCATGTCTGACATTCATCAATAATTGAGGTGCCAGGTGCTGGGTGCCAAGTCCTGAATCCAGGAACTCGAAACTGGAGATTCAAACTAGAGATTTCCTGAATTCTGGATACCCGGACACCCGAAACACAACACACAAGGTGAAAGATTTAAAGTCCATGTGTGGAGTCATCTAGTGCCGAGTGCTGGGTGCGGGTGCAGAGTACTGAAACTAGAAACTAGAAACTCGAGATTCAAGACAAAACAGACATCCACCAAAAATGTGTGGATCAAAGTTTTGTTGTTGCCTGACATGTGTCTGAGTCCCGAGGACCGAACCCCGAAATTGTAGACTACCGGATTTTGGGATTCGGGGTTCGGCACTCGAGATTTGAGATTTGAGATGAAAAAAATATCTACCAAAAATGTGTGGATCAAAGTCATTTTATTGCCTAACATTGTTTTCGGTCTCAAGTGCAGAAGCCCGAGTACCGAACCGCGAACCCCTAAATAGTAGACTACCAGATCTCGGAGTTCGGAGTTCAGCACTTAGAATGTGTGGATCAATAGGTGTCTATTGCCTCACATTGTTCTGAGTCCCGAGTCGCGAGTGCTGGGTGCCAGGGTTCAGGGTTCAGCACTGACAATATGTTGATCAAGATCTTTCACATTATGAGTACCAAGTCCCGAGTCCCAAGTGCCGGGTGCCGGAGTTTGGGGTTTGGCACATAAAAATGTGGATCGAGGTCTTTCACATTGTTTTGAGTGCCGAAGACTGATCCCCGAGTGCCAGGTGCCGGAGTTTGGGGTTCGGCACTCAACATGTGTAAATCAAGATCATTGTATTGCCTCACATTGTGCTAACTCCCGGGTGCCAGAGTTCGGGGTTCGGCACTCAACATGTGTAAATGAATATCTTTGTATTGCCCCACATAGTTTTAACTTGCAGGTGGCGGGGTTCGGGGTTCGGTGTTAAAATATGTAGATCGATATCATTCACATTGTTATGAGTACCAAGTCCCGAGTCCCAATTGCCGGGTGCTGGAGTTCGGGGTTCGGCACATAAAATATGTGGATTGAGGTCTTTCACATTGTTTTGAGTTCCGAATAACGATCCCCGAGTGCTGGGTTACCATGTGAGGCAATACAAAGATATTGATTTACACATGTTGAGTGCCGCACCCTGAGCTCCGGCACCCGGGAGTTAGCACAATGTGAGGCAATACCATGATATTGATTTACACATGTTGAGTGCCGAACCCCGAGCTCCGGCGTGTTTCAACACCCGGGGGTTGTCATGGCCGATGCTGTGCCAGTTGGGCCACACCCAGGGAGTCATGGACCTGACTCTCATCAACTCCTTGGAGCAGGATGCAATGATGCCGGGCATGTAAAGCCCTTTCTCATGCTCCTGGACTATCTCAGCCTACACAGTGTTATGAACTGGGGTGGCGTCACCAGCAACAGTGAAAAGACACAGCCAGTCTGCTGGGAAGTTCTTACAATGTCCAGAAGAGGACAAGGTGAAAGTACAAGGAACGCGTTTGGAGTACGATCAAGGGTTCGGCCTCAAAGACTAGTCTAAGAGGTATCTGCGAGAATAGAGACTAAGGCTAAGGAGTGCTTAGACTTAGAGACAATTCAAGACGACTTAGGTTGGAGACCTAAGCGAAGGAGATTCCAGGTAAAACCCAGTAAGATTAAAGTAAGGAATCTGCTACAAGTACACTGTGCTTAAATAGGTAGATATATGCGCACAGACCAAGTAACCGTGAGAATGTAGCTGCATATCCTAATAAGGAAGGCATGTGTTGTACAGATGCGTTGAGCATATGAAGCAAGTCATGTGACGTGATATACAAGTAAGAAGATAAAGGGAAAATGAATAGGGGTACGTACAACTGTAACACACAGATCTTAGAAAAACCAAAAGTAAAATTAACACATGAATGGTACTTACCACAAGATTAGTGACTTGTGCTGTCAGAGCAAGGTGGGCTTGTCCAGTGCCGGCAGGCATGAGCTGCGCCCCGGCGATGATGCCCACAATCTGAGCAGTGGTTGCCTTGAGACCGGCCAAAGAGGTTTGAACTGGAGTAGACATTTAGATTGAGTTGAAAGATGTGAAAAGCTGGAGATAAGTTTGAAATCTGTTATCACTAGGATGAAGTTTCAAAAGAAACCAGACAATTGAAGGATGATCTTGATAAGCATTGATTGTTTGTCTTTGTTTGGTTGTGGTTCAACTTTCGGCCGTTGCCAGCCATGTGTTGAACTTCGAAGTTATCAGTTATCAATCAGTTTGATCAGTTGATCAGACATCATGAGATCTCAACCAGCAGTCAGATTTTATGAACCTCCGGTCACTGAATACAACTCAATGGATGTGGATGACTCAACCGAGTCCCAGATTTCACTAGGTATGTTGTGCTTTCAGTACAGCTCTCAATTGACCGGAGATGGACCAGATGCACTGGATGATGTATACCTTGGGCCGGATGATGAGACTGAGTCCCGGATTTCATCAGGTATGTGTTGCTTTGAGTATATCTTCCAATTGACTGGACATTTATTAGATGCATGTGATGATGTATATGTTACGAACTGGGATGGTGTCACCAGCGACAGTGAAAAGACACAGACGGTCTGCTGGGAAGTTCTACAATGTCCAGAAGAGGACAAGGTAAGAGTACAAGGAACACATTCCGAGTATGATCAAGGGTTCAGCCTCAAAGATAGATCTAATAGGTTCTACGAGAATAGAGACTAAGGCTAAGGAGTGCTTAGACTTAGAGATGATTCAAGACGACTTAGGTTGGAGACCTAAGCGAAGGATATTCCAGGTAAAACCCAGTAAGATTAAAGTAAAGTATCAAGCGTAATACAACGTGCTTAAATAGGTCAATATGTGCGCATGGACCAAGAGAGGTGTGAGAATGTAAATGCGTATCCAAAGAAGGAAGGCAACTATAGTACAGATGCGTTGAGCATATGAGTCAGAGTCATGTTATGTAATATACAAGTAAAGGAGACAAAAAGAAAAATGAATAGGGGCACATACGACTGTAACATTACCCCCGTTTTACACGTAAAGTCACCGACTTTACTCGTCCTGATTAGCGTAATAAATGGGATCGTCGCTATACTTGTAGTCCTCATCAAGGAATGACCCACTCCTCATGTATGCAGCTTCTTCAGCACCAGCACGTCGTTTAGAATCCTGCCTTTTTGCTGCTTGAGTTCGCTCATTACTAAGCTGTTGTTCCCAAGAATGAAGCACTTCATAGATCCCTTCATCCTTCCAGGTTAACGTAAACGGAGGAGTCCCAACTCTTTGGGGACAGTAGATAGAAAGATGAGTAGGAGCGTGTCACAGACAAATTTGGCACTGGTAGTTGGGGCAATTCTTTTGCCGATGCCCAGTGATACCACAGACTTGACACTTCATGTTCTCATCGGTGTTAGAGGTAGACATGCATAAGGGTGATGGCGACATAATGGGTTTGGGACTAGTGGATCTGGCGTGCTTCTTCCCCTTCCGTCGCGCCATACGACTTAAAGCGAAGGTATTATCACGTCTGAGCTGTGCCTGTTGTTTAGTGGTAAGAGTGTATGCCGATGTTGGGAGATCAGGAGTAGTTGCCCATTCAGCAACTGCGAGGAGTTCGTTAGAGGAGGAGGGGGACATTATACTGAAGTCCTTTATTAAGACTGGCGAAACAGGGTCCATTGGACCAAATGATGCTGGGATGGACATAGGGGGGTGAATGTGGAGGTCGCGAAGTCGAGGACCAAGTGCCACCAACTCAGTGACAGGAACTCCTAATATTTCTGCAGCTTCACACTGCTCTTCTGTGCATGGTTCGTATAGCCATGCGGGGTGGTCGTGGGAGACTATAACAGGAGGTGGTGGGGTTGGTTGTTTGATAGGGGATGGGGTTCATGGAGAAGTGAGGTCAGCTTGTGTTTGTTGCAGATCAGTAATAGCTTCTTCAACTAAGTTTCTGGCTGCTCTTGTTTCAACGATGGATTGTTGGATAGTTTCGATGACTGCGTTGGTGAGCTGTCCAATTTCTTGAACAGCAGTGTATAAGCCAGCAAAGGCATCAACATTAGAATAGATGTGCGAAGAAGGGGGTGAAGGGACTGGAAGTGGGTCCATATCTCTTTGTGGAGCGGGAGGTTGAGCAACACCTGCTCGACGTTTGGCCACGATGGGAATAGCTTCTTCAACATCGCTTTTAAAAGAATGGGGAAGCAACAGCATAGCGTAAGAACGAATGCGTTTTTGTAGATGTAAGATGCGCTGGCGGTAGGTGATTTCTGTAGTTTCATTGATGGTAGTTTCGATAAGGGCGGCGGTATGGATGATGTTGACGAGGAGTAAAGCAGGGAAGGCACCTCTTGCAGTGAGGATTCTCTCAATTTCGAGAGCATGTCCTTCACATAGAAGGGTGGCTTCAATATAGGAGGTGTTGTCGATTTTGGTAGCAAGGGTTCCATAGTTTTCTGCATCGGAATCAGAGTCATTGTTGGCAATGGCGACAGGGGTGATGTAAGCAGTGGGGAAAGACATTTCGAAATGGTGTTTAGTTGATCAAGTGCTCGTGCGGTTTGATTGACTGAAGAATAATCAGAGGGAGTGTTGCTTCTTATAAGCATTTAGGATTCGAGCGGAGTTCTTCAAGTTCTTTTCTGGGAGCCACTTGTTATCTCCTGTCGAATATCCTTTCCAAGAAACAAGATAGCGTCGGCGAATGCCAGTTCCTTTGTGAGAAAGAATCACTTCTACTTCGTATTCTTCTTCTTCTTCGATGATGTCAGGTGGTGGTTCGGGGAAGTTCGGGCCATGTACGTCTGTTTCGCTATAGGATGATAAAACAGAAGCATGGAAAGTGGGATGAATTTTCCATTGTGGAGGTAGTTTAAGCGTGAATGTGATG
This sequence comes from Suillus spraguei, assembly GCA_016800925.1. Lineage (NCBI taxonomy): Eukaryota > Fungi > Basidiomycota > Agaricomycetes > Boletales > Suillaceae > Suillus > Suillus spraguei. The sequence goes on from JABCPU010000125.1 coordinate 100,463, forward strand.
GGCGATAAGACATCGATGATCAGGAAAGGTCCGTATCGCTTTGGCGCAAGTTTCCGCGATGGGAGTTTGAGTCTAAGATTAGTGGCAGATAGCCAGACCTTATCTCCGATCTTCCATGGAATGTACTTCTCTCCTCGGGATCATTCGGCCATTGTCTGCATCGCAATGTTATGACAGGCGATTGCTTCTTCTCTTATCTTCTGCAGGGATCGTACTCGATCTTCTGCTGCGGGGACGGATGAATCAGGGATAAGGTGAGGGATGGCGCGTGGTTCGTATCCCATCATGAGATAGAAGGGTGATGCGTTCCTTGCGTCATGTTTTCAGTGGTTGTGGACGAATTCGGCGATTGGTAGGTGTTCCACCCAATCTTCAGGAGTATTGCGGTAATAGATGCGCAAGTACGTTTCTAGTTCTTGATTAAGCCTCTCAGTTTGGCCATCAGTCTGAGGGTGATAAGCCGTAGATGGGGCGATAACGTAGTCGAGAAGTTGGGCAAGCTCTTTGGAGAAGCGAGATAGGAATTACAGACCTCAATCCGAGATGACTTTGTCATGGAGTCCAAATCAATGGTAGACATGTTTCAAGAATAGTTTGGCAATGCCTTCGGAAGTAACGGTTTTCAAACAAGGGATGATAATTACCCCCTTCATAAGGCCATGGTCTACCATGACCATAATACTGTCAAAGCCCCCAGAGACAGGGAGGTCAGTGATGAGATCGACAGAGACCTGAGAAAAGGGGCGGGTCACAGACGAGGGGATCGGGGCAAGCAGAGGTCGATCAGGATGTGTATCTGCTTTCATTTGCTGACAAAGGGCGCAACCCTCGATGTATTTCTGAATATAAGAACCCATAGCGGGCCACCAGGCTTCCCATTTGACGAGTTCTTCAGTTTTGAATCTACCGGGATGTCCTGCAGTGGGATGATCATGATACCATTTCAGGATATCGGGACGATGAGCCGGTGGGATGTAAGCACGATTCTTAAAATAGAGGACATTCTCCTCTATTTTCCAGTCAGAGAGTGCCGACTTCATAGGGGGAAGACACACGCCATCAAGTGCGTCAGATGCGGTTTTGAAGACAGGGTCGTCGAGGGGGTCAGAGGATGATAAAACATCCTTCAAGTCGGTGTCAATAAGATGAACGAATAGAGCATCAGGGAGGAGAGTCTGGTCTTCATTATCATCTTTACCGGAATTGTAGTCAGGTCAGCAAGATAGTGCATCAGGTACTGCTAGTTTAGTACCTGCAATGTGATGCAGTTCAATGTCATAAATAGACAAAATCAGTTGCCAATGTGCTTGGTGACAGGTAAGTTTCTGTGCACTTCTAAAGTACAGAAGATTCTTGTGGTCGGTGAATACCAGGACGGGGTGTGGGTTTCCTTCAAGGTAATGACACCATTCATTCAATGCCCGGATCACAGCAAGGAGTTCCCGATCAAAGATCTGGTAATTGCATTCTGCGGGGTTCAAAGACTGTGAGAGGTATGCACATGGGTGATAAACACCATTCTCATCGGTTTGCAAGAGAACTCCGCCAGTTGCTACGAGCGAAGCATCGGTAGCAATGGCAAATTGTCGGGAAGGATCAGGGTTACGGAGTACCGGTTGGGATGTGAAGCGTCGTTTCAGTTCTTCGAAGGTGTCCATACATTCGGTTGACCAATCAAAGGCCTTATCTTTCTTCGTTAATTCGATAAGGGGTCGAGCGATGTCAGAGTAGTGGGAGATGAACGTTCGGTAGAAGTTGCAAAGCCGAGGAATGACCAAACATCTTTTACAGATTCCGGAATTGGCCATTCGGCGATCCCTTTGGTCTTGGCAGTGTCCATAGCAACTTGTCTGGGCCGAATCATCATTCCAAGGTATTCCACTTCTTCTGCATCGAAGGTGCATTTCTCCGGTTTTAAGAACAAGTGTTCCTGTCGTATTTTCATCCAAACCCGTTTTGTCCATTCACGATGTTCTGCCATAGTTGTGGAGAAAATCAGGATATTGTCCATATAGATAACCATCCATCTGTTACGAACTGGGGTGGCGTCACCAGCGACAGTGAGAAGACACAGGCGGTCTGCTGGGAAGTTCTTCTATGTCCAAAGAAGGACAAGGTGAAAGTACAAGGAATGCGTTCCGAGTACGATCAAAGGTTCGGCCTCAAAGACAAGTCTAAGAGGTTCTAAGAATAGAGACTAAGGCTAAGGAGTGCTTAGACTTAGAGACGATTCAAGACGACTAAGGTTGGAGACCTAAGCGAAGGAGATTCCAGGTAAAACCCAGTAAGATTAAAGTAAAGAATCTACTACAAGTACAGTGTGCTTAAATAGACCAATACGTGCGCATGGACCAAGAGAGACGTGAGAACGTAAGTGCGTATCCAAATAAGGAAGGCAGCTATAGTACAGATGCGTTGAGCATATGAGTCGGAGTCATGTGACATGATATACAAGTAAGGAAGCAAAGGGGAAAATGAATAGGGGCACGTACGATTGTAACACCATCCTTCATTGATTTCTTGCTGGAAGGTACGATTCATGTATGCTTGGAAAGTTGCCGGGGAATTGCAAAGACCAAAGAACATGACGTTCAGTTTGAAGAGGCCGAATTCTGTAGTAAAAGCAGCTTTCCAGCGATTGTCAGGATGGATGCAAATATTGTTATAACTGGACCGAATATCCATTTTCGTAAAGAACTGTGCATTGTGAAGACATGCGACAAGGGAAATAGGAAGTGGGAGCAGATAAGCATTTTTGACTGTCCAATCATTGATGTAGCGATAATCCTGACAGGGACGCAATTCTCCACTCTGCTTTCCCACAAAGAAGAAGCCGCTGGCTTGGGGTGACTTTGATTCTGAGATGAAACCTTTCGCAATGTTTTCATCAATAAATGTTTTGATGGCAGTGCATTCTTTTCCGATAGCGGGTAAACCTTAGATGTGCGGGGGATAAAACTGGGTTTAGTATCAATCTGATGATCAATACCAGGGCGTTCTGGGGGTAGTTTGTTCAGTCCATCTTTAGCAAAGATGTCTGCAAAATCGTGCAGATATTCCGGGACCAATTCTTCAAAGGTTTTCTTTTTCTTTTTCTTTTTGTCTGTAGCAAATTCCTGGGCTTTGTTGCTGTATTTTGAAGGAGGAAGGGAGATTGTGGAGTAGTTAGAGTTTTGTTTGGGTCAGGAAGTTCCATCACGTGTGAGGGGTGTATCCATGGATACTTCTTCGATGATTCTCATGCTAACTCCATTGGTGTCATATTCCACAAGGAATTCTCCATCTCCAAGCTCGTAAGAGGAAATTTCACGTACTTCTGGTGCATGTCAGACATCTTGCATAGTGTTGAATTGGTCATCATCCTCTGTTGGGATCGACGAGGGCACGGGTTCTTCTTCGTCGGGGATTTCTTCAATTGAAGCTGAAGGAGTATGTTGAAGAATCTTCAGAGGAACGTAGAACTTGGATAGTTTTGGTACATTTGTATCTCATCCAGGGATTTCTTCTTCTGCTTTTCTCTTTCCATACTTCTGTTCTTCTATTGGCCGTTGCTCAATAGGTTCTGGTCCGGTCCGGTACTCGGGCTCAGATTCATTCTTGCGCTTTTCTGCGCAGGGAATCGGTGATACTGCTCGTGGCAGTTGTACACAGGGAGTGGGATCTATAGTACGCGGCATTCGTTCTTCCGGTTCGGGATCTTTAGGAATAGGAGAGATGTTGAGGGATCTTGGAAGTTGTGAATATTGCAGTACAACTTCATGGAATACTTCTGAGACATCTCCTGGCACGAAAAGCTTGGTAAGGATACCCAGATTGAGGCCATCTGTTACAGTCATATGTGCCCCTATTCATTTTCCCTTTATACTCTTACTTGTATTCATGTCACATGACTCTGACTCATATGCTCAACGCATCTGTACAACACATGCCTTCCTTATTAGGATACGCAGTTACATTCTCACGGTTACCTGGTCTGTGCGCATATATCTACCTATTTAGGCACAGTGTACTTGTAGTAGATTCCCTACTTTAATCTTACTGGGTTTTACCTGGAAATCTCCTTCGCTTAGGTCTCCAACCTAAGTCGTCTTGAATTGTCTCTAAGTCTAAGCACTCCTTAGCCTTAGTCTCTATTCTCGCAGAACCTCTTAGATTTATCTTTGAGGCTGAACCTTTGATCGTACTTGGAACGTGTTCCTTGTACGTTCACCTTGTCCTCTTCTGGACATTGTAGGAACTTCCCAGCAGACCGGCTGTGTCTTTTCACTGTCGCTGGTGATGCCACCCCAGTTCGTAACACCATCTTGGAAGAATTGAATCTTGGTTGCATCATCAGTGATGTGAGCCTTGGCTGCAAGTGCCTCAAAGTCGGCGATGTAAGTATGGAGATCACCGCTTCCTTGTTTGAGGTCCCTGAGTTTTGTTAGTGCAGTTCCTTTGGTATCCACTGGTTCGAAGGCATCTTTGAAACTTTTCATAAAATCCTGCAACATCCCATAACCAACTTTTTGTCCAGAGGTATTGGTTGACTGAGCATGAGCAAGGAATTGCTCTTTCCAAGATTTGGCATTCTTCTCAGTCATGAAGGATGTAATGAAAATGATCTTCTGTTTGTCGGTGGTGTAGAGCTTTTCATTGATGTCGAAGCACAGATTGCATGATTGGATAAATTCACGAGAGTTGTCACGATCCCCATCAAAACCGGTTGGAAGACCAATTTTGTATTCAAATTCTTTGGTGGTTGTCATGATGATGAGTTGTCTGGTGAGTTATACTTTCTTGGTGCCTACACGCGCTGTCTTTCTGTCCATTAGGGCTTATCAGGGTTCAGGGTCGAAGACTAGGTAGTCGACGATCAGATTGACTTTAATATTTTGTTACAAACTGGGATGGTGTCACCAGTGACAGTGAAAAGACACAGATGGTCTGCTGGGAAGTTCTACAATGTCCAGAAGAGGACAAGGTAAGAGTACAAGGAACGCGTTCCGAGTATGATCAAGGGTTCAGCCTCAAAGATAGATCTAAGAGGTTCTACGAGAATAGAGACTAAGGCTAAGGAGTGCTTAGACTTAGAGACGATTCAAGACGACTTAGGTTGGAGGCCTAAGCGAAGGATATTCCAGGTAAAACCCAGTAAGATTAAAGTAAAGTATCAAGCGTAATACAATGTGCTTAAATAGGTCAATATGTGCGCATGGACCAAGAGAGGTGTGAGAATGTAAATGCATATCCAAAGAAGGAAGGCAACTATAGTACAGATGCATTGAGCATATGAGTCAGAGTCACGTTATGTAATATACAAGTAAAGGAGACAAAGAGAAAAATGAATAGGGGCACGTACGACTGTAACAATCTTAATGATGAGATCAAGAGTATTCAGTCAAACTGAATTACTAGCTGAAAAATGAGTGCTACATGACTAAGTATAACCTCACCCATCAGGTAAATGAACATAGGTTTTTGTGCAAGGAATGTGTACAAAACAACAAGGAGGCTGCCGTCACTCATCAATGTACCCTGGAGGCAAAGGATTCGGAGATCTGCCTCTGTAAAACAGAGGTGAAGATGCACACTGCACTGGCAAATGCGCATGCTGAGGAGGCAGCAACACTTCATTTGAAGATTCAATTCTGTCAGTTAACTAATAGTTCTTGAGGCTCTTGTTGTTGTAGTGTCTTACTTCTCTTACTTCATGTATGTCATACTCATGTCCTCTATGCTATGCTGTTACTATACTGCCCTTATGTCTTCCTGATGCTTGCTAATGTAGCTTGTGTACAATTGGTTTGTCAATAAATCATGATGCTGTTTCTCATTTGTGTGAAACTACATGTACATTTGAGGGGAAAATTGAAACTACAAGTACATTTAAGAGGGAAAATTGAAAATATAGCTGCTATCATTGTCTATGTTGTGCCTTTGAGTGAGGGCTGTCAAATAACTCATCCATCAACCTCTCACGATGAGCATGGCCAGGAGTCCCTTCATATAATCTGTCACCTACTTGATCATTCTCATCTGGTCCTTCAGCTGCCTCTTGAGACACAAAGTTACTGGCCTCTTGATGAGACCAATTGACTGAGCCCTGGTCCTGGGTCCAAGCATGATCTTCTTCAAACCATATAATCATGTCATGTAGGATCAGACAACATTGGATCCAATAGACTGCTGTGCATAAGTCATCCGCAGAAAGAATTGACATTCTGTCAGAGATCTTGGAGAGATTAAAACTGGCCTTTTAATGCAGCAAATGCATGCTCAACTCGTACACGGACCTAGATAAATAAAATAAAAATCAGAAAATAAAGGGACAAACAGTAGAAAGATGAAAATTAAATATTCTCTGATTTGCTGTCAGCCGTCCATTGTGGGGCTTCTTGAAAGGGGCAATGCACCAGGTGTCCAGTGGATAGGCACTGTCTACCCAGACCCAGTGGCCAGGTGGAAGAAGCATATCATGTTCTTGATAGATACGAGTGGATCTGAATGCATATGCATCATGGACACTTCCAGGATGACCAAGAGAGTAGTCCACTATAAGAAGGTTGTGGGGCATAACAATGGCCTTAATAAATTTATTTTAATTTTAATCATCTTTTTAAAATAATATGACATACCTGACAGCCCAGAGAATATTTTGATTTCCTGTCATAAAAAGCCTGATGTTAAAATACAGGTGTCTCATACAGATCAATTGATGTCCCATCAACAGCTAAAACTTCATTCTGCCACTCAGGGCAAGTGGTTACCCTTGCAGTATGTTTCTGAGCAAGCTCAAAGTCCTGTGAATCATGTGGGTGGAAGCCCATGAATGCATCATGCTAGTCAAGCAGTGCAACTGTTACACAATTAGTGCAGTTGACCACAGACCCAACACTAACACCAGCCCATTCAGACACATCCTGGAGGGTGATGGAATTGCCACAGTGGCCAGCACGGTTGAGAAAAATAGCAACTTGGATAGAGACAGGAAGCTGGAGATTATTGGCTACCTCAGCCCAGGTGCTTCTAATATGCCAGGCACACCATCTGAGACACCTTCTCAAACCCCTCCCTCTTTAATCTCCCCAAGCACTTCTAACACGCCAGGTACACCATCCAAGACACCTTCTCAAACTCCTTCCTTGCTAATCCCCCAGGTGCTTCTAACACACCAGGTACACCATCCAAGATGCCTTCTCAAACTAAGATGTCATCCACGTCTCCCAGGTGTCTCATGTTGTGCTATGCCATTGCTATCGCCAATTCTGACATCAGACAGCACAACCAGTGTTCATATCCTCGTCACTCCTCCTCAGCACTATTCTGGTACCCAGCCCTCCATTTTACTGTCATCCTGGTACCTTTGTTATGCACTCTTGCATTGTGCTCCTCCTTCCCCACTCTAATTTAGCTCCATGGCACTGGGCATTGGAAAGTCTGCTGTTGCATTTACTGTAGCTGAAAGGATGAGGGGTCTGGAAGTAACAGAGGAGAGAAACAGCTCTGAGGAACATATCATGATAATACAGTAGTTGATTTTAGCTCATGCCCTCAGTATCACTCAGATTTTGTGACTTAGTATTTTTTTTCAACATTTAATACTCGTTATTATGAATATATGACTCTCATTTCACCAAGTGTTGTTTGAATGTCCGATAGCATGCCGATGTATGCCAATGATTATGGCAGCTTTGTAGTCATGTTTCCTGCTTACTCTACCTGAGCTTTAGCAAGCCTTATGAAAGTTACTCTGAGTACCTCTATTGCTGAGACAGCACCTGACCCCAAAATGATGATATTTGGAGATGAGGCTGTGAAAGGTGACAGAACAACCATTTGACGCCATGGGAGATCAAAAATTGGAACAAGGTACGTCAAACTTTTTATCTATTTGTATGTAACAACTATCTTATTTAAGATGTGTTCAAAGGAAATGCTTCATACAAGGCAAGTGCTACCTGATCCTGCCAATCCTGACTCTCAATGGGATCTTTACTTACAACATTATTGAAGGACCAGTTACAAGTGAGTGCTTCGTGCAATTCCTGTGTGAACATGTGGTGAGTCTTATGGATTTGTCATGTTTTGAGAGGATGATATTCAAAAATTTGAGATAGTTGGTCTTGGAGATGTGGAATACAAGTTCCTTGACTTTCATAGATTTGACTTTACTACTCAGACTCGGATGCAGGATAGGATAGACGACAATAAATGTATTGATGTACAAGTAACCTCCATAGCCTATTTGAGAAGAGTCCGTATAACCTTCAAATCCGCATACTGCTTTGCGTCTGAAAAGTATACTTTGGCAATTCCATATTAGTTGGTGGTGTCAGAAGTGAACGGGGTTTGGGCAAAACCGACGCGGTTATTGTCGGAATCGAACACAGTGTAGAAGCGCTGGAGGAATACGTAGCCATTAATAAAGGAATACCCTACGCCAATGGATGTGTCAAGGCTTTTAACGACGAGAAATATATCATCGACATTGCCACCAAAAATGTAGTTGAGAAAACGAGGCCAGATCTGCGCATGAGGTTCGAGATTGTATATTTCCTGTGCAAATGGTGAACAAGGGGTGTGGGGGCTGACAGAATTGACGTACACGGCCAATCCAGAATTTTAAGACACGTAGGACCTCGTATTTTTCAGTGGTAATCTGGAGAAGACCATTCGCATTCACAATACCGCCGGTTGCATCCTTATACTTTTCATAGGCATCTAAGGAACGCTGATGAGACCATTGTTACTCGCTGCACTCAAAATACAATACACACCGGAGGCAATGTAAAGAAATGTACAACCACAATCCACAATCCCAGAGGTACGGCGTATTAGTTCTGTATCGCCGTAGGTGATCCTCTGCTTGATACCCCAATACCGCGATGAGGGGGGGACACTGGTGACAGGACTGAAACAAAACAATTACTCTCAGTCTGGATTGATCCAGAAGCTGAGGTGCCTTACGTGTATTGAATTGTGCCCGTGTACTTGGTATGGTCGACTCCACCAAAGGTAAGTTGTCCATGGTTGATTACACCTTGATCGACGGGCTGGAAAAAGATACCGACAACAGACTGATAAATGGCGTGTTGCCTAAACAGGTATTCAGTGACAGGCGGGATCGTGTATCTTCGTGAATTTAGATTTTGTAGGGCGCCGAGGCTTGACACTTCAGGCCCGATGCCAAGGACACCGTCAAAACCGAGCGGAGTAGAAGCAACAGCGATTGGCATCTCGGTGATGGAGAGCTCATTAGTGAGAGTTAAATGATCTCTGAATATAGTTCCTATAGATACTGATCGTAGGTGTTTTCAACTTATGATATTGTTGTACGTCATACCTTGGAAGGAGCCAAATTTGTAATCGACCGCCACAACCTCGCCAGTGTTGACGCCGGTGGGGCTCACGTACGCATTGTCGGCGCCAACCCATGTGATCGAGCTAGAGCTGTCGACAATCAAGTTGTCTTCAATAATACATTAGAAGCCGCATGTTTTCTCAGCGTTGAACTTACAGGTTATGGGGGGATCGCCAACGTTAACTGCTACGGTGTAGCCCATAAGCATGTTTAACAAAGGGACATCAGCACGTGGGCCATGCATGCTGTATTCCCTGAAGGCTGCCATGCGAGCTTCATCGTGCCGCAAGATGTCAGTAACATTGGAGAATGTTCGCCTCATGGGGAGGGTGATGAGGGAATTCCGAACTTCAATGGGCGATCCCGTGACTGAGGAAGCCAGGAGCGCCAACAAGGATACAACGGAGAACATGACTTACTGGAAAGTCATATCATACTCGGTTATATACGTGATAGCGAACGCGATGGCAATGTTGAGCACCTTAGCCACGTCAGTCCCCCTCGAAAAAGTGATGACGAGATAGTTACGATGCGAGTCATCGCGAGTGCAAGGATTCTACTTCCCATAAATGTGGTAAGAGACAGTTTGCTTTCGATCCTGGCAAGTTATTCCTGAATCTCAGTGTTGTCAGGTGCCAGTCAGTCAAGTGTTGAGCAGAAATAGTCAGTCAGCACTGACTGACTTGATTTGACCTGACAACTAGTCGGTGCATCAGCATCAGAGAACGGATAAATCCTTGATATTGTAGCTGTGGGAAGTATCAACGTTGCAACTTGCAGAAAGTCCAGGAATCGGAATCTATGCTTTCGATGTGCGGTGGCTATTTTGGAAATGCGATTATGTATTCGGCGTGGAGAATGAAATACTAGTTGGTAAACGACAGGCAAGGAAGAGTCACTACTATCATGGTACACGCAATCGGCAGCCCCCAGAAGTCGGCAGTCACGCAAATGTCACTGTAAGTCACGACATGTCACTTGAGCCAGTTTCAAAGTCAGCTCAGCACTGCTGAGCTGGATATACTTTCTGAATTCATCAGAGGACCACCGACCTGCTGCCTGAATAAGGTCTGGAGCCATTCCCACAATCGCAAGTGCAGTTGCACCTCCAGCCCTCATTGAATGTCCTGACATCGCGTTACCACAGTGTCGACGTAAGTGTCGTAAGAACCAACTTCTAGTTGGTATGGCGCCCGTGCTCGACAACCAAAATGCCGGCCGACTTGGAAATGCAGTGTCACGAAACGTCAAATAGCAATGGATGAGCGGAAGAGGGTCCAAATCAATAACAGAACGTGACGGGATGAGGATAGTGGTGCCAGTCCCCAAACTGTCATTCTTCTGGGAAGGCAGTGTATATGACATGGCGGTGTCGGTGATAGTGAGTGTGTGTCGTAAAGGCACCTTCCGGTAAGTCTGATGGCTGATTGCATCTGGCCAGGTCAATTCTGCAAGACGTTGGAGTGTTGCAAAACCGGTGAATAACAGAGCAAGGAAGAGACTATCATCATGTTGCAGTGAAGAACCAAAAAACAAGTGCACACATTGCAAGTCATCCACACACAAAGGTAACTTCCTTTGTATTGGTTTTGACATACGGGGTTTGCAACCACGGAGAGTCCGTGCAACCAAGGGTGAACATCGCGCGGCCCGTACCATGGGGTATGTGTCCTCTAGCTGACTGGCGATGCCCGAAAGATATGAGTCAACTGACTGAGGTTCAATATGGTGTGATAACCATACAACATAAAAAGATAATGTACCCACTGTGGGATCAATAGGGAGGTGGTGCAGCCGACAGAAAGTGATGTAAGAGTTGAGATGTGAGTCGTAAACAGACGCAGTAGTGGAATCAATAGCAAAACCAAGTGCCACTGAACGTTCATATAAAAGATGCTCATGTGTCCAGGCTTGCCATACAGGCTGCCTGGATGATAGTGAAACTTGCATCATTTTTTTTGCTGCCCCCAGCGCATTCCGAGGGGGTTTGAAATAAATAAAAAAGCTGGCATCTGGTGCCAACTCCAAAACTCTTTCGTTTTGAAAACGTGAGAGTGCGTCGGCAACCATATTCTCACATCCACTAATGTGCTCTACATGTAAGTCCACCTCATACTCGAGTAGAACATCCATTGCCGAGAGCATGATGGAATTATAAGGAGGATGCGCACGGAGAGAGTTGAACATCGACACTGTATTTGTGTTATCGGTGTATATGAGCATTCGGGGTGGGACTTCTGTCATGTTAGGGATTGCGTGAATTGCGGAGCAAACCGCCAATGCTTCGAAGAAAAAGATGGTGTTTTTAGGAGCATCCGCAGGCAAAGATGATTGACCCGCAAAGTTATCATGAGGGAACCAGAGACCCATTCCTACACCAGATGCGTCGGTATAAGCAACCACAACATCATCAGATGATGGATCAAAATCCAAAGATTTGTAAAACATGAGCCCAGGTAAATGTTCCATATGATCAGCCATCCAAGTGAGTTTGCAAATGATAGGATTGTTGACATGAAGGCGTGTGCGTGGTTGAATTTTCCCGTGAATCTTCTCATAGTACACAGCCGAAAGTCCTGGTTTGAGCAAAGGGAAAATATTGAAACACCATTCGCACCATCCGGCAAGCTGTTGATATTCACGAAGCGTCCAACGATAGTTTTTACAGGCAAAGTCACGTAGATGCTTGATCAACTCATTCTTTTTGTGCCTCGGCAAAGTAGCAGACATAGTGTTAGGGTCGACGTCAAAACCAATAATGGTCAGAGTTGAACCAAAGAGTTGTTTGGGACAATCATGAGGGATTCCGAGCTCATCCCAGAGTTGTAACAGACAAGTCTGTTTCTCAGGGTAGTCAGTTTGATAAGGCGGATAGTACAACATACGCTCTGCTAGCTCAAATGAAAAAGAGTCGTCCATATGAAGTTTAAGAGCATTGATAAGCATGCGATGAATTGCAATCCAAGTGACCAGTGACATAAACGAGATCCAAACCTTAGGGGATCCTCATTCTCCAAAGTTATTGCAACGATCCACATGACGTTGACCTTGTACCGTTAGCACTTGCTTGGTTTGGTGCATAGGTAATCGCCGAAAAGCTTGAGAAACATCCGATTTAAAAAGGACCAATTTATCATTAGGATGTTCTTGTCGAAATTGCAGCAGGGAAGCACCAAGCGAATGCAAACCGTCAAGTTTGGTGCCTCTAATGGCATCTGAATCAATCATGGAGTTCAGCGAGTATTCTCCTGCTGTGTGATCCACTACAAGGCGTAGTTTATCTGAATTGGGTTTAGGGACGGTATGCATTGGCACACTGTACATTCTGGGGAATAAAGCTAGACCAAAAGACTCTGATACACGTCCAAGACATATTTCTTCTCGTAGCTGTTCCTCAATAAACTTTTCTTGATCTGCTGATTTTGCACATGTGTGCATTGAGTTATCGTTTATAGAGGGATATGACTCATCCGAAGCATCTGCCCATGGCCAAAAACCTTCATGTAAGGCTCGACACACCGACAAAACGAAAGGTTGATTTGGATGGTCAGCAAGGAGAACTTGAAACAGATCAACATTGATCGGTGTTACTATTTTGAAGAGATCTGGATAATTGCATACTGTGCGGGCTGCATCACTGTCCATAAGGTAAGTAGGAGCCTCTGGGACAGGATCCGCATACTCTGTAGAATGTGTGGTTGGGCTAAATGAATTATCAGTTGGCGACCAAATTAGCCCTCGGCGAAAACGCGGATGTTTAAGGTATTTTTCAGGCTGATTTAGTGTTCCTGTCCTCATGATGTTTTGTTTTGACATGACAATGGGCACAGATATACGTCCATTTTGTTTGACATTGCAGACGTGTGTGTAACGACAGGTGGCTGCACTGCGTGTGCATTCACCATTATTCCATTTATGGCAGGGTTCTCGTTTGGTGACATTTTCTCGACCTCCTCCAGTGGATTTGTTAGATTCCTCTGTTTCATTATGCAGTCTTCCTCCAGCGGAGAAATGAGAGCTGTAGATGTCCATGAAGCACTCAAAGTCTGACAATTCATACCTGCGAGTGTTTCCAACTCTGAATCTGACAGATTTGTCATATCTGATGACTTGTTCATGGCAGCTTTCCGATTGTTGATCGAATTGTTCATTAATGTGTTCTGAGTAGGCATTAAGTTCAGCCTGTCAGAACAGGAAAGCGAATTTGAGAGCTCATGAGGCTCTGTTCCATGCAGCATTCCAGTGGCCTTGCTTGGTAATTTTCTTTGTGGCCATTTCAGAGACTCCATAGGTAAATTCAACATCTCTGATGGATTCTGTATGTTTATTAACTGATCTTGATGTAGTGATGATGGTGTGGATGGCATCAAGATTGAGGCTTCGTCTGGCAATGATATCAGCCCATCTGGATTTATAAAACTCTGGACTCCGTTCATGATACATGAGTTTGAGTTTGGCTTGTTTCTGATCCTGTGCCCAATTTTGTAAGATGTGGACAGTTTGTCTGAGGTTTGCTGATAGGGGCCTGGATGGTTCTTCATTAACTGTTGATTTGAGTTTAAGACAGGTAAAGTCAAGTTTAGGTCATTTCCGAGCAGGTTCTCCTGGCTCGACACTGACTTGTTGACTCCTGTTATCCTCTGCAGTAAACTCTTCTTCAATCTGTGCGGGATCAGACATTGGTTCTGCTGAACGTCATACTCTGGATGTGCCCGCTGCTCTTTGTCCAGCCTGATTTTGTTCTGACTCCCATTCATTGAGCATTGTAAGGTATATAGCTGCGATAACGGACGGGTCTTCCCCTGAGCCAAGGGGTAAGCTTTCTTTGATGATCCCATAGATAACATAGGAGGCATCAAATTTCATTCCTTTGGCAGACCTGAAATCTTGGATGACATTGAGGCATCTCTTCACCATGTCTTGTTGGGGTAGATGTGCTCTATCAGGCTCGGTTTTAACTGAAGACCCCCGTATTCCAGGTCCTCTTAGAGATGCTTGTGTTTGTGTCGTATTGCTGGCATTTGTATATGAGTTACATGGATCTGACATATGCTTGGAAGTATGACCAAATTTTAAAGAAATTCAAGATGACACAAAATAAAATGGTGCTGAATGTGCACGAGCAGATGGTGCTCAGAAGACAAGTGTGCGACGTGCAGATCAAAACCAACTGATCAGTCAGGCACTTTATCTAGATTGATAAAGGGGCCTCTAAGTATGATGCAGAGTCACAAGGTTGTTTCGACCAGTGTCACGAATCGATTCAACTTAGTTAAACAAGTTTAACTCCGATTAAACCCAGCCCAACCTTATTTCTCAAACTGCGGCTGGAAGAAAACATTTGTAAATAGTCTCAGCCACAGTGGCAAAACCCTTCGGCACTTGAAAAAAATCAAAAATCGAGTAGGTATATGTATGTTAATTAAATATATAATATTCCATTTGAGCACTTAGTCATCATATGTCAGAAGCCCCTAGTTCAGGCATAATTTGAGACATCACCCAGCAGCACTTTGGAAAACGGCCATGCCTTTGGCAGATCAAAATCACACAAGCATTCATTGAAGCTAACCATGACATTGTGTGTATTGCCAGCACATCAATGGGGAAGACTATGACATTTTGGATGCCTTTACTATTCAAACCCGGCCTTCAAATTATTGTGACTCCATTGAACCAGCTCAGGAGACAGAACATTTCACTGGCAAAAGCAGGCTTGCTAAGTATATCAATAAGCTTGGAAACAGCTAGCTGTGGCAACTTTCATGTGAGGATCTAACAGTCATGCTATGCGAGGATGACTTACTATCATAACCTGGTCTTTCACACAGGACATCAAAGATATGAAGTATCGGGCCGTCATCGTTAGTCTAGAGCAGCTTATGAAGCCTGGAGGGGAATTTGAGACACTGCTGCACAAACCACTTTTTGTGCAGCAGATTATTGGCATAATATTTGATGAAGCACATTGCATTGCAACCTGTGGCAAATTTTGTCCTGAATATAGGGAATTAGAGCGTCTTTGTTACATCCTGCCTTGCTATGTTCCTTTCATGCTCACATCCGCAACACTTACAGTGGACAATCTTGCACATGTGAAGGGCTACTCCACATGCGCTCAGACAAGCTCCTCACGATCCAAACATCTGTCGATCATGCAAATATCAAACTCTGCATCCAAAAAATCATGTACTCACTTTCATCATATCAAGACCTGTCAGTTTTAATACCTGATGGCTGGAAGGATGGTGACCTAGTACCTCCAAAGTTTCTTATCTTCTTTGACAACATTCAAGATTCTATAGCAGCAGCAAAAACAATACAGAAACGACTTCCATCAGCACTGCGTCACAGGATAAAGTGGTTTAACTCTGACATGACAACACAATTCAAAGAAGACGAGTTGGATTGCTTGATATCTGGAGAGACTTGGGGGCTTTACACCACAGAATCATTTGGAATGGTAAGGGTATCAGTGTGCATCTAGTAGCACAGTATCATAGCTAATCATGGTCATGTTTATGGAATGGATGTACTGGATATATTACTTGTCATCCAGTGGAAAGCCACATGCAAGTTGGCTACTCTATGGCAGCGATGGGGATGTGCTGTCAGAGATCATGGACTCCAAGGCACAGCAATATTATTTGCTGAAAAAGAGTATTTCAACGATGTGCAGGAAGAAAAGCATCAGCGGCAAGAGACAAAGAAACACAAAGCAGAGGAGAACAAAGCATGTACGGCTACAAGACAGCATACCCAGCTACATCCTGTAAGCAGGCAGGATGATGTACATGACTGGGAAAATGATATTCCTGGGGACGATAGTGATGGTGACAGAGCGGAGGTAGGTGATCAAGAGCTAAGAGGGCAGTTGCAGTCAAATTTAGAGGGAAAGTCAGTGGGTGGTTCAAGGAAGAAGAGGGAATTAAATCCTGGGATGGACTGCTTAATTAATGCTCACCTGCAAGGTACAATTCAATGTCAACACAAGGTTCTCCATGTTCACTTCAATGACTCATTGGCTGGTAATATATTTTCTAATTGTGGTTGGTTCGATTAACTCATTGTAATATTATGACACAGATTCAGATCATGTTACATGTGACCCATCAAATTCTGACGGTTGCACCTGCTGCGCACCACTCACATCAAGTGTCTGTTGTGACATCCATAATCCTGACACACTCTCACATAATAATATAGCTTTACCTTCTAAAATCACCCACTGTTCACGCACTGTCAAGTATGAGATGGGACCACGCCAATTTGAGCTCTGTGATACTCTGGAAGAATGGTGAGAATTAATAACCAAGAGAGTATACGGTGATTCGATGCTCAATGACTATGGTCCTGGGGTGACAATGCCAGACTCAGTTTTGGACCATATTGTTGACTGCGCTCATCACCATAAAATTTCTACTACCGATGACCTATGTAAGGAAACAAAGTGGTCTGCAGTGGACCGCTTTGGTAGTGATGTCATAGCTATCATTCAGCGCATCATACCAGTTCCTGTGCTCCAACCTGTTTTCACTACTGTCACGCATCCATAACAAAATCCCCTATCTACTCCTCAATCCGATCAACTGGTCATCACTCGAAAACAACCCAGATGTAGCGCATGTGGCATAGAGGGACATACCAGTAAGTTGTCTTCACATGCTGGCAGCAGTGGCTCACATCAATCATGACAGAGCGCAGCTGTATTTGTTTAATGAACCCATCTTGTGTTGCATCAACCTCTCAAACCACTGCTAACAAGGAAAATGTATGTTGAATTGGCTGTGCTGGATGTTTGTGCTCATAAAGATAACAGATACCTCAAATGAGTTCCCACACATCTTCATCTAATGCTGCCCCAAGTCTTTATTACAATCCCAGCTCTACTGCTACATCCTCTAATGTCGGGCACTCCTCTAATGCTCCCCCCTCTTCTATTCCACCATCTGAATGTTGCTTATCTATTAATTCGAGACCTTTACTATAGAGGTCAGGAATAGAGTGTTTGCTTTTTCGTCCAAGCACCAGTTCATGTGGGGAGTGCTGTGCTATGTACTTACAGAGCTTTTGAATGTCTGCGTCATGTCAACAATGGCATGTTGGCTTGTGAGGTGTGAGTGCAAGAAACATTCTTCAAAAACCCATTGTAAGTTACGATAAACCTGGACAAGGGGGGATTCCAAGATTATATGGTCTATGGTGTGATTAGGGCCCTTGCTGCCGTGAATAACCTAGACATGATTAGCCAATGTATTCTGGTATACTAGAAATAAGTCACCTTTGTGAACAAGTTATTCAATTCCATGCACCAGTCAACAGCTCGGAAGCTGCCTGCTTTTCTCTATGGGTTCACAAGAATATGATATTGAACAGCTCTCCTAAGCCATAATTCAAATCAGCTTGCGTTTTAACCAAAAAAAAACACAACCTCACCGCAAGCCATCTGGGTATACAAAGTGAACATTGGATAGAAAATCTGACATGTGCGTCTCATATTTATGCTTCCCAGTTGCCTTGAATATCAGGATCCATGCAATAATGCACATTTACACTTGCCCAATATCCCCAATATTCATTGCATATGAAAGTTCCTCGTATAGTAGCATGTACTTGTTGAGGAGCAGCACATTTTCATATTCCCCATCATGCTGAGTAACATCTTTTGATCTCATCTGCTGAAGTCTGTGATCAGCAACATACTCCTTTGCAATTGTATCTGCCATCACGAGTAGATTGTCAAATAGCGGCTCTGATGCTGCAAAGGCATCCAAGTCCACATGTGAGGGAACAGATTTTTTTACCTCAACTCTCCAACAATCAAGGCGCCGGCAGATACCAGAGTAAGTGATGAGCTGGTGCATTCTACAAAACCCAGGCTTCAAGCCATAAATCCCTGTTTCTTTAGGTCGAAGAATCCCAACATCTCACATCAAAGCGTTCTCATCTAGTCACGCCAAGGAATGCTGCAAGAAGGTGCACCAGATGGCATCTGCACTTGCCATCTTCAAATGAAATAAACCTGGAATAAAGATGACGTGCTGGAGGCAATTCCAAGGTGTGCTTTCAATTGCATGTTGCTGGAGTACCACTTGGAGACACTCGCCTGTTCCAAGGTCACCGTGGAATAGCACGACATACTCTAATACATCTAGTCCTTGCAGGGGATCACATTCTGCTGGATCTTCAATATCTCCTTGCTTCAGTAACTCAAGTACTGAGTTGATATTCCCAGATACCATTGAGTTACTGATATCCATTGCTTGTGAGGCTAGAATCTTTGTCTTGGTTGCGGGGATCATTTCTACTGACTCCAGATGCAGGTAGTCCTTGAATTGATGGAAGTATGTAGGCCCATACTCAATTAAATCAGAAAGGATCTTCCAGGAGTTGATGCAGTTTTGTCGTGACAGACCAGCTTCATTTAAGGGGTCTGGATGTAAGGTAAGCAGATCCTTCCATCCTTTCTTGCTTGTCACATCCATTGAATCCACTTCTGGGTTGAGTAGCGATCTTTCCCACAATGCTTTCGAGCAATGCAAGTTGTCCAGAGTAATACCATGCTGTAGCAGAAAAAGGAGGCCAGTGGTAAGATGTTTGAGCATGTCTTCTGACTTCTTAACTGTATGAACAGTTGATTCAAGGTCCACATCAAAATTATCATATGCATAGGATGTGAGAAGTGTCCGCCCCAGTGCAGCAATGCCACAGTGAGCCTCCTTTGACAATGACAAGATGGCTGTATTGATTGAATCAATGGAGACACAGATTCCCATCTGCGATAGTGTCTCTATGACCTTTTGAGGTGCATATGTAGACTGCAGAAAGATACCGAAGATGCTTTGAAACATGTTTGATTTTTGATTTGCAGTTTGCATGATTATGCTGAAAATAACGACCTTTTTCTAGTAGAGGAGTAAGTCCTCCCATTTTCATGCACATTTAATGCTACTCATGATCATCACCAACTTATTATGATGTGCCATCATCTTTTCCTATCTTGCTGATGTGTCAGCCAAAACTCCCATTAACTAGTCCAATTCTCTGTCACCAAACACTTCCCAATAGATATCTTCATCATCACTATCTTCTGGACCTTTGGTGCTTACTGCTATGCCAATGTACTTCTTTGCCACAAATAGAAGCTTATCAAACAGACCCCACAGTGTTGGTGCGAGCTGCTGCATGCCTCTCCCAAGCAGATCCATATTAAATTCCTCTAGTTGTTCTACAGAGGTGTGTGACACAGCAAAATGAGAGCTGTGTTTCTTTGCTGACAGATCAACAATCTCTCGCATATATACATCACTCATGATGTCACTCGCCCACTCCTGTGTTGTTTGCAAGTTCCTCACAAGAAGCTCCATGATGCGATGACCATTGGTCAGTAGATCGACCACGATTTCATTGTTTGAATAAATATTATTGGACAGTATTTCATTCAGAAATTGTGAGACTGAGATGCTGATGATATTGAATGATTCTGTGATTGCATCTATCTGATCTCTGAGATGCATCTCCGAGGCGGATTGAAATAATAACTATATATATTTAATTAACATACATATACCAACTCAATTTTTGATTTTTTTCAAGTGCCGAAGGGTTTTGCTGCTGTGGCTGAGACTATTTACAAATGTTTTCTTCCAGCTGCTGCTGGAGAGGTTGAAAAATAAGGTTGGGCTGGGTTTAAATGTTCTATACTATGGGAATGCTGATGTAACACAACACTTCCGATATAACAGTCCATCCTCAAACCTCTCCAGCTGCAGATGGGTAGGAGCCTGGGGAAGCTCTTGCATTTTGACACGCTCTTGTTGGCTTTCAGACATTTCAAGGATCAATCATTATCTGGAAGATCTCGGAAGATTGAGCTCACTCCCACATAGAGATATTTTTCAATATCACTCTATATGAGTAGGAAGAGGGAAATTTTGATGTTTCTATTTTATTCTGATGATTCATTGCACTTCTCTGTCAAAGTTCTCATTATTATTTGGCATCATTTATCATGTGCTTTATTTGAACAGTTGCAACTTTGTGTCAGTCCGAGAGGGAGGTGGATTTAATGCATGGGACGCTCCAGGGTCATAGTTAACACAGGATAAGGTCAAAAGTGTGTCTAATTTTGTTAACTGATGTTCTGATAGTTAGTAACATCTGTATTTTTCATCAAGCCCTACCCTACTTTGTGTCTGTTCACTGTCACCTCTTGCCACGATCTCGTTCTGCAACCACAATAAAGCTTTCACAATAAAACACATTGCCTTCAGGACACACATCCGGATCTCCCAATGGCAGCTATCAACACTTGGAACCTCAGAAATAGATTCGGCGTTTTTGAGTTCTTATTGTGGGGAGAGCAAACGCAGGCACAACAACCATCCTTCAGAAGGTCTGTGACACCACAGATGACCCTATGCCAGGAATATTTGCTAATATAACAAACATAACAAACCCACAATCCTTCACCTTGTGCAGTCACAGTGATATACTATCAGTGCATTTTCGACCTTTCACTGATTTATAGATGAACTTAGTGCTGCTTACCACATGTATGACCATGCACAGCTGCTGAGGCAGTACTGTGCCTACCTACCCAATCTGGCCCAATTCATCATAGCATCTGTCATCCAGTTGCAGTACTGTCAGTACACATCATGCTTTAATGAAGATTTTACTAATGGCAGAATGGCTCTACCCAGCCTTACAAATATATCCATTTTAAACATGTCAAGCGAAAGGAAAGTTGGCTATAAAACACACGATGTAACTGTCCCTTCAATCAACACCATACCATTCCAAGCATCTTCTACTAGTTTGCAATATACAGTGGCTCAAAAAACTGTCCGCATGTTTTGACATTTTTCACTATCTATGATATTGTGTGAGAATGAACAAATTCCTCAAGGACATACTTATACCACATTGTAGTATGGCTTCAGGGCTTTTATTTGAGCCCTACACCGTGGGAATCGGCGGAGATATGGTGGAGATATAAGGCTTATAAAATGATGACTCATGTGGACAGTTTTTTGAGTGTATATTAAAACTATATAAATCATTATTTATGACACCATAAAAATCATGCCACTATTATATAAATTATAAAGTGGTGTCATTATGTTATTTTATGACTATATCTAACTATATAAACCAGAATATCTCATGTATCATAGTCATAATCACCATGAAAGCCATCTCCTCTGCTCAAAGAGATAATATCCTCTCTCTGTCTTATGCTGGCCTCTCTGCTCGCCAAATTTCCTCTAGAACTGGAGTATGCAAGTCCACTGTGGCCAAGTTCATCAAAGAAAGCCACCCAGACAAGGAAAACTCTTGTGGAGGACGTCCATCCAAGCTTACCTCTACTGACAAAAGGGCTATTATCCAACATATCACTACAGGAAAGGCTGATAATGCTGTCCAAGCCACCCATTATATCAATTCCACCATCACTACCCCTGTCTCTTCACAAACTGTGAGGAATGTTCTCAAGGCAGCTCATCTCAAGGCAGTAACAAAGAAGAAAAAGCCTCTTCTCTCCATCAAACATAGGCAGAGAAGACTAGCCTTTGCCTTAGCTCATCAACACTGGACTGTAGAGGACTGGAAGCGTGTTATATGGTCAGATGAGACCAAAATCAATAGGATTGGGTCAGATGGGAAGGTGTATGTATGGAAAAAGAAGGGAGATGGCCTAACAGACAGAGAGGTTAATGGGACTGTCAAGTTTGGAGGAGGTTCTTTAATGGTATGGGGCTGTATGGGATGGAATGGTGTGGGAATGCTTGCTGAGGTTGAGGGGAAGATGAATGCTGAGCAGTATGTGGACATTTTAAATGACCACTTGCTGCCTAGCTTGGCAGAATCAGGGATTGATGAAGAAGATATCATTTTCCAACAGGATAATGATCCCAAGCACACATCCAGAAGAGCTAGGGAATGGTTTGAAGAACATAACATCAATATTCTTGACTGGCCAGCACAGTCTCCTGATGTCAATGTCATTGAACATCTCTGGGGAACACTCAAGAAAAAGCTTCAAGCCTATGAAAACCCCCCTAAAGGAGTATGGGAGCTTTGGGAGAGAGTAGCAGTGGAATGGGGGAAGATCACAGCTGAGGATTGCCAGAAATTAATTGAGAGTATGCCTAGAAGGATAGAGGCAGTAATTAAAGCCAAGGGAGGTCATACAAAATACTAGAATACCTGGTTATTACTGTAAAATACTTGAGTCAAAAAACTGTCCGCATGAGTCACCATTTTGTGAGCCTTGTATCTCCACCATATCTCCACCGATTCCCACGGTGTAGGGCTCAAATGAAAGCCCTGAAGCTATACTACAATGTGGTATAAGCATGCTTTTGAGGCATTTGTTTGTTCTCACACAATATTATAGATAGTGAAAAATGCCAAAACATGCGGATAGTTTTTTGAGCCACTGTATTACCATGTCATCTTTGCCCTCTTCACTCTTCTCCCCCATCCACATAGGCAACATCAAGTTGCAGCACCGCATCGTCCATGCCTGTTAAGACCGTACTCAAAGGGTGAAAGATCTGAAGGGCTTTGGCCTCAGTTCGTGCACTGTGCCCCTTTCCCGAGTAATGCCCCTTATTTCAGAGGGTAGGTATACGTCCGAAGATCCGGAAGGAGTTGCGTGACAGATCCAGATGTCCAAAGGTATTGGATATGATATGTCCGAAGGTTATCCAGAGCATAGAGATGGAACGAGGATTAAGGCTAGGCTCAGAATGAGTTCCTAACTAGAAACTAACAGAGGTAGACTATCCAAAGATAGAGTCAGGAATATAGACTTAAAGGAATCAATCCCAAGTCTCGGAAGATGACTAGAGTGGAAAGTAACTCAAGTCCAGATGAAACAGAATGAGCAGAATCTAAGATGATATTCGAACTAAGGTTCTATGGAGATCTACAAGTGGTTTATATACTGTAAGTATCTAGTATGGATAATCAACAAATCCGGGACCGAGGGCTATGTACAATGTATAACGGAAGTCTATTAGTTAATGCACAGCAGATCAGTAAGCATGAGTCAGAAATGAAACACAGGTAACGGATCAGTGACACAGGATGGAAATATACACAGCCAGAATACCGGAAACAGGAGGAATGACGAAAGGAGATAGATGCAGATATCTACAAGGGAGTTAGAGTGCGAGAAGTGGGCACATTTGGATGGGTGATCCGGATAGGATCTGTGGACCAGACGGAAGTAGAATCAATCGGATATGATCGGATATGATCGGATCTGGGATCAGAAGTATGGTATATGACAATGCCCCACTTACCCGTCTACGTGCAAGCGCAGATCATGTCCCAGGTCCAGAAGTACCAGTGTACTATGCTCAGAGAGGCTCAACCCCTGGCACTCTCCTTATCTCAGAAGCCACAATCATATCTCAGAAGGTTGGCAGTTATAATAATATCCCTGGGATATACACCGACGCCCATGTGGAGGCATGGAAAAAGGTGTGCTGTGTCTTGCTTAATGGATTTACTAAATAAGAGCGGACTCACACTGCCTACCACAGGTAACAGAAGCAGTTCACAAGAAGGGCTCATTCATTTTCCTACAACTCTTGGCGCTCAGATGCGCAGTGTGAACAGCTGCTCTTGCCAAGGAGAATAATAGTCCTTACATTAGTGCCTCACCCATTCTCATCCCGATGTAATGAACATATTGGCGCTAGGCTTAAAACCCTACCTTTTGACACTCGTCTCACATCTATAGCAGTTACCACTTGTCCATGGCCGTCTTACCCCATTAGCATTACCGGCGGCATCCCACGCTTACTGCACACTGTACCGACTGCCACACCTTGTTCCACATACCGATGTCCTCCCATGTCCTTGCCGCATCCGCATAGCTCCATTTGGTGCATCATTTGTTTTATGTTTGTTATCACTGATTCCACAGCAAGTCTTATTACATGTTGCCTCATGCCACAGCACCTCATGCTATGTTTACATATGGCGGTTACTACACTTGAGCGCTACTGATCTCGCCTAGAGCATTCCGAGTACATATGATTTAGTATATAAGCTTCGCATACCTGTCATATACCATACTTCTAAACCCAGATCCGACCATATCTGATCAGATCTGATCAATTCCATTTCCGTCCGGTCCACAGATCCTGTCCAGACCACCCATCCGCATGTGCTCACTTCTCGCACCTTAACTCCCTTGTGTATATCTGCATCTATCTCCTTTCGTCTTTCCTCCTGTTTCCGGTATTCTGGCTGTGTATATTTCCGTCCTGCATCACTGATCCGTTACCTGTGTTCATTTCCGATTCATGCTTACTGATCCACTGTGCATTAACTAATAGACTTCCGTTACACTTCGTACATAGCCCTCGGTCCCGGACTTGTTGATTATCCATCTTAGATACTTACAGTATATAAACCACTTGTAGATCTCCGTAGAACCTTAGTTCGAATATCATCTTAGATTCTGCTCATTCTGCTTCCTCCGGACTTAAGCCGCTTTCCGCTCTAAGTCATCTTCCGAGACTTAGGATTGATTCCTATAGTCTATATCTTCGACTCTATCTTCGGATAGTCTATCTCTGTTAGTTTCTAGTTAGGAACTCGTTCCGAAGCTAGTCTTAATCTTCGTTCTATTCTTACATTCCGGATAACCTTCGGACGTCCGGATCCGTCACGCAACCCCTTCTGGATCTTCGGACGTATAACTTCTCCCTGAAATAAGGGGCATTACTCGGGAAAGGGGCACAGTGCACGAACTGAGGCCAAAGCCCTTCGGATCTCTCTACCTTTGAGTATGGTCTTAACAATACCCTGCACAATACAGTACCTGATTTTACCCCATTGCACGTACTATAGGTCAGGATTATTGTCTAGCTCTGGATCTACCCAGTAGTAGACTTAGTCTTTAAAGTTTCCTTATCGCTCATTAATCGATTACGCTCGTTCTCTGTTACCGCTGGCATACCGCTGGACTTTTGATTGTTATTTTGACTGAACTTCTCACGCACTGCTACTTTACCGCTGAAAGTACCACAGCCTTCTTTACTGTTTCTTTGCACCACTCGCACCTTACCGCTACCGCAGATATCATTGCTCGCTCAACACAACTGTTACTGACTTTATCTCAACCACGGTAGCACTGCTACATACAATGCTAGTTCCGGCGGCATCACCACTGACCGCGGCAACTTACTGCTGACTACAATGCTACATTTGCACATTGGTTTGACTCAAACTTGACCATACTAACAGGCATCCCCCTTTAGGGTTGAACACTCTTGTTTCGCAAGTGAAGCAGACTAGATGGAGCACAAGACTCACATACTAACTTAGGAGGTAGTTTATCTACAGCCCAGGTTAGGTTGTATCTTTACACCGAAAAATACAGATGTGCCATGCGCACTTACCACAGATGAAATCAAAGAATATGCTGCTACGTACGCTGCTGCCACCAAAGCTGCCATTGGAGCTGGTTTCGATGGCATTGAAATTCATGGCACGAATGGCTACTTGATTGACCAGTTCATGCAAGACATCACCAACCAGCATACAGATGGATACAGGGGAAGCATCGAAAATTGTGCACAATTTGCACTCAAAGTAGCAGATGCCGTTGTGGAGGCCGTTGGTGCTGAGAGGATGAGTTTCCAAATCAGCCCGTGGGGCACATTCAATGGTACGTCTCTCATTAAATACTACCAATCATTATTTAGCTGATTTGTAGTGCAGGTATGGGAATGGCAGATCCCAAACCCCAGTTCTCCTATCTGGTTGAGCAACTGCACAAACACAAACTTGCATACATCCACGTCACAGAGCCGATGCCTCACGAAATCACTGCTAAAATAAACAGTGATTTCATTCGTGATATTTGGTGGGGGGTTGAAGGTAGCACCTTCATCAGCACAAACAGGCATACCTGGAATAGTGCAATTGAGACAGCAGACAAGAAAGGTGGCCTCATTGGATTTGGGAGATTATTTATGCCAAACGTGAGTCATTTGTTTCCAGACTTAGCAGTGACTGACGTGCCCCTCTTACCTAGCCTGATCTTCCATTCCGCCTGCTAAAGGACCTTGCACTCGAATGGGGTGACCAGGCAATGTGGTACATGGCTGGTAATTCTACACCGGCAGGTTAATCAGATTGGCCCTTTGCACCGGAGAATAGTCAGCAGCTGAAAAGCGAATTCTGACGTAGCTTTGTGAGTGATATACATTAGAATAGATGTCGACCTCATACTTCTGATAACTTACTGTATACACCTGATATAATTGTCTTTACTTCAGTCTATCTTATGGCATGATCGAAGCAGTCTGTTGTGCTTCTCGTCGACCATCAAGAGGTATGCCAGTTGTTGGTGTAAGCTATGCATGACTTAGCCACCAGTACTAAACTTTGGTGCAGGCAAGATTGCCAGGTCTTTGTCAGAGGTGCCGAACCCCACTCCGAATCTGTGAAATTCCGACTCATTTATTGACTTGAAGATGCACAATTATGGGCTGAGAATAATGTTGTAGGTACAAGGTAACAGTGCAACAGCGTTGTGCAGGATTGTGGTAATCGGCAGCTGAGCACAACTGCACAGCATGGCACATCCGAAGCACATGCTGATGGTCCAGCTCCCTACACATTGAGAGTTACTGTGCAGTGTCACACACCCCATTTGGGTTTTGCTAATGTTAGTGCATAAATATGACAGGAACCTGTGTTTAAGCATACGAGGGCAACAGACACAGTGAGTTATATTCACTGCGCTTCGACCCACCTGTGTCAGAGTTTCTTGTCTGACTCCCTACGCCTCAGGCTCTGCTGAAGAGAGCGCACATGCTCGTTTCAATCACATCACACTTTGACCCTGTGTTAGACGGATGACCACTACTAGGTAGTATGTAATACAGGATTTTATACAGAACTCCTCGTATTATGCAACTTGAAACCTGCAGTAAGTACACTCCAAAGATGGTGTAAATGGGACAACTGTGGTCGTAGCTGCCATGCTGAGCGGTGAGCTGCAATACCTTAGTGATATTGACTCAACTGAAACATGAACATGATCCAAGTCATCATGATTTCTTGGTTGCATGGCATGTATCCAGTGGGATCTAGAATTATGTTTATCTTTCTGGTTATTATCTTCTGGTAAATATTGCTTGTGGAGCAATGATACTAGTAGGACTCAAATCTCATGAAGGGGGTAAGCTTTACTTATTGACCTGACAAACACAGCTCGAGGAGCTGATACTCTCTGGCATATATGTGTGCGGTTATAGTTATGGGGGAGATCTTTCCATCTTCTGGCTTCAATGATATAGATACTCAACACTTTTTGGGAGGTCCTTGCATTGTGTCTTTCAGTCTGGATTGCTGTGAAACACTTCCGTGACCTGCAATGACTCAGCCCATCGACAGGATCAACCATCGGTGACCGTTTCACAGTGCTGATAAAGTTTCACGTGCTTTATTTTGCAAGGTGAGCTTGTAATGTGGATGTGGTCATCTTTTTCTGCTCAAGTTCCGCACGTGTTGGCTTTGTTTATGTCTCTTCCCTCCAGGTTGTTAATGTCTCTCCAGAGGTTTGGGTGCGCTGACCCGTCACTGACATCTGCTTGTAACTACTATTGATCATTTCTATAGAATTCAAATCCTATTGGAGCTGAGATACTCTGGTGCCCTTGAGATTTCATCTTGCGTGCAGATGTTTGTGTTGGGACCGCGCCTCATCCTTAGCGTTCGAGAATACCATGCAAAACTTGCGGACCAACTCTGACACAGAAACTAGCATGAAATCGCTTGTCTTTCAGGAGCCTATACATGTATCAACTAGCAGTACTGGGTAGTGAAATATTTGCCGAGTGTTCTGTAGGAAGGACAAGGATCCGCCATAGTATTCATTTAAGTTATGGTTATGGTGTTTCAAAGTATATTTAAGGTTCATGTAGACAAATTCATTTCTTGTAGAGTCGTTATTACTGGAACTCAATGAACAGCGAGGTCATTAATAACTGCAGATAGAGTGCGACAATGGGGCACAAGACGAATACAAAGATGATATGGTACTCACGTTGAAGTCAGATATATTGGCCTACCGGGTATGATGATGGAATAGCTGCCCGAGAGTTAGTACTGGAAATATCACGATCATGATAATATCAGCAGTTTTGAAACACTTACCCCAATCATATACCATAATGACACCAGTGGAAACTGCAAAATCACAAGTCTTGATGCTAGACCTCGAGATATACTAAATCCTGATGCGACAAACTCATACAATATTCCCATGCCCAGAAGTACCAGGGTACATACTATGCTCAGAGAGGGTCTACCCCTGGCACTCTCCTTATCTCAGAAGCCACATTCATATCTCAAAACACTAGTAGTATGGTAATCTCCCCGGATATACACCAACGCGCATGTGGTACATGGCCGGAAATTCTACACCGGCAGGTTATTCGGAGTGGCCTTTCACACCGGGGAATAGTCAGCAACTGAGAGGAAAATTCTGACATGACTTTGTAAGTGATATACCTTGTAATAGATGTCGACTTTAGGCTTCTGATACCTTACTGTATGATACACCTGCCAAGCTCCGTTCACCTTTGGACGTTTTCTAGCCTGAATCACAATAATGGCAGGCCATAAGTGAAACTGCTTTCGATTCCCGGTCCAGATTGAACACGCTGGACTGAAAGGCAGAGAGTGCATGAATTTACACAGCTTTATACGCTGTTTGCAACGGCGCACTGCTTCTGACGACGAGAATTATGTGCTTTAATGCACGCAGTCTCGACGATAGTGTTTACCATAAAAGTCTTCGCTCTTCCTGCATCAGCGGGTTGGATCGTACTACGAAGTGCTCCGTAGCAC
Source organism: Suillus spraguei (assembly GCA_016800925.1). Classification (NCBI taxonomy): domain Eukaryota; kingdom Fungi; phylum Basidiomycota; class Agaricomycetes; order Boletales; family Suillaceae; genus Suillus; species Suillus spraguei. The sequence goes on from JABCPU010000125.1 coordinate 129,696, forward strand.
TCTGTAGTGAATTACGTTTCCCTGAAGTGGTCGGCACTCGACAAAGAACATGCGGTTTTGTCGGGACTGAATACGATCACAAATAGCATTAAATATATCATGTCGTCTGGAGGACGAGCGTTTCGGCTGGTAAAAATGAAGATGGGTCACGGTGAGCGGAACGTTTCTCTTCTGAATCGACCGTGACGGAGAGTGGCATTCCGGATACCCACGACGCCGTGAAAAGAACAGCCATGGTGAGCGTGAGCGAGGAGCACGTGACGCACACAGGGGTGGACACGAATTGCTTCCGCGGGATCTTATGGTAGATAGATATCATGATCATGCTTAACATTTACTTTCAGTCAATCTCACGGTATGACATGACCCTAGTGACAGTTTGTCGTGTTTATCATCAAGAGGCACCGGAGCACAAGCACGTCAGTTGTCAGATTATATACGGAGTTAGTACTTTCCCGACAGTCGTGCAACCCTACAAGTCACCACGTCCCTTTACCATACACCGATCATTCAAAGGGTTATCTTACATTTTATGTTCTTGTGTGGGCCTGAAGAACCCTGTTTACGAAGCCTAATTAAGGGGATTGCATCTTGACAAGATGCTTTCCAATCATAGCCTGAGTGCTCCGGAGTGTCAACTGACTCTGGAGAATAATCACATTCAAGAATACCCGCCGCTTCCTAGTCCCCGTCACCAAAAATATCAATCAATATTAATCAATACTCGGCATGATAACTTTATGTTGATATCAAGCAACTAGAACTTGGCGCATAGAAACGATTCACGGGAACGACAAAATGGTATCATTTCGATACAGAAAAACATCAATCATAACAAACTACAGCCTGTAACAAATTTCCCATTTCCGGGATCGCCTAAAGTACACGGGCATACAATCACTAATAATACCTAGAGTCTGTCACAGTTCCAATGGTAGACGTTAAAACCCTCGTTCAAGCATACCCAAACGACTCGACGTGCAGAGTCACACTCGGCCCACCGTTGGCTACACTGAGAGGGCTGGACACCGGGAACCGAAGAGCACTGCGAACAGATCGAGCTATGCTCTGTGAACCACAGACTGAGAACAGAGTAAGCATCACTATTTGCAATGTATGGAGGCAAAAACTGACCGCTGACAAACATCCTGCCCGTCGCCGCTTTCGCTTCCTCTCTGAGGATAGCTTGAAGGTCGGGCCTTTCATGTGTAAGCTTGACCGACTCTATAGCGAAAAGAGAGTTATTGCTTATTTCCGCGGCTTTCTGCAACTCTACCGCCTCAGAGTGGGAATCGTCGCGCACAGGTTTGGCGTCATCATCCAGACCATACGATTGTGGTAGAGTATTGATAGCTGTTGGCGCGCTGGTAACGTGGATGTGGATCGAGATGGATAAAGAGGGAGGTGCAAGCCGGAGTGCTCGGATAAGAACATTGTCGATCCAGTAATTATGATCTGAGAAGTATAAACAAGTTAACTTTGACATGAGCCTCGCATTAGCAACTCTTACCTATGCTCCGAATTGACCAGATGAAAACAATACGACGGCACTTGCTTTCACCGTTGCGGACACGCCTGAAAAAATGTAGGTTAAATATGCAAAGTCGGCAATTCAGTCGACGTACTCTATTATATCCAATAATACCGGTAGCGTATACGAGACTCCGGATCCTCCTGAAAGCGGGACATATATGAGTAATGTTGACATGTAGAAAGTTCGGCGACTAACCAGCAATGAGCACGGATGTGTCGTATGAACCCAGGTTAGGAGAAGGCCCATACGGTCCATCGACAAAGACTTTGATTTTATCACCTTTCAAGGCAGCATCTTTCAAGCGTGCAGTGAATCCCTTCCTCACGTTTATGAAAAATACGAGCTCTTTCCAGGACGGAGCAACCCCTTTTGCGAGGTCAATCTCAGCACATTTCTCGCTCGTCGGTTCCTGTTCCTCAGGCACATCAAAAAGGGTCGAATTAAGGCTCGCGATAGTGAAAGGGTGGGCCTCGAATGGCAAGCGTGAGACGGACGGCATGATAAGATAGGCAGTTTGTCCAGGTGCCCAGTGGAAATGAGACGGGCGGTGGAGGCGCAACCGAACAAAATCGCCCGATAGGAATTCGGCAGTTGCATCCATCATAGACCCCGACCTCAATCCGAAGTATGAGTGGTTAAACACCACTAGACGAATGACACGAATGAGGCGGTCCAGTCCCCAGATTACGAAACAGGGGTAAATCCAGAAGGCGACCCTAGTGATCATTAGTCTGGAACATATGGATTATGCATTGACATAACTCACGAGAAGTTTTGCGTGTGGACGTACGCGCCGATGAGGAAAATGCTATAAAAAACTTTGTGAGTACCACCGCGACAAGAACAATAGAACTGGAATGAGCTCACAAAACCATGGCAAAATGAACGTAAAAGAAAAGCTCATACGCTTGCGCTCGGACGGGGCGCAGGGAGACGATACATAGAATGGCAAATGCGACCGTAGCAATTAAGCCCCATATGAGCCACTGCTCCGCAAAGTATGGTTGGAATCTGTGTCGCGTTAGCACATTGCATCCTTCATGAATACTGCACGTACGGTGAATTCCGGACGACTTCACTGCCCGCATGAACACAGAGCAAGATAAAAACGACCCTAGCGATCATGCGATGGACGTAGTTGAGCTTGAAGAAAAATCATGTTACAACAAAGCAACGACGAATATTGTGAAGAGATTTACCTTGTCATAGCTGATACCGGTGATTACTGCAGGCAGTTAGTAAAGCAAGTCGGGATGCGAGTATGCAGGACGTACAGGATACTATATTGTTTTTAGTTCCAAGGGCAGTGATCAGTGGGAACTGGCTCGCCGCCAGCATGCCGGAGCGGTTGCACCAGTATGAGATGTACAATGTGCGGCCCTCGAGGTCGGTTGCTATAAACCTTCTCAGAATATGGGAGTGACATCGTAACAGAACTTACTATTAATAAATGCCCACACAAAAAGAAAAATGATGTATGCCATAGTCACGAAAACCTCAGCCATGTTGAGGGTGTATGACTTGCCAAAATCGAGTGTACAGCGGAAAGAAATGACACGGTATGCATTGACAAGTCCCAATGGAATGCGACGCCAAGAAAAAGCGTGACGACGGTGCACAGAAGCATGCTCTGGGTCGGAGGGGTTGGAGGTTGGACGCTTCCTGGCGAATTTGGAGTGAAGGAAAGAAATCCAGTGAAAGGTAGCAATAATAAAAATGAAAAGCCCAATGCAATACCACGCCTGCAACGGGTAGAGATGGTTTCGGGTGGCTCGCAGAGACTTGTCGGTGACGGCCATGACTAAGGAAGCTCAGGTCAAGGAGTTGTTAGACCACCCTCGAAGCATGGCTCCCTTTATAGTTGAACTCCATATAGGTGGCATATGCACAGAAGTGCCTGAAAAAAAAGGTATTTGAAACTTATCAGATATAGAGTCAGCCGTTCGGACGAAAATATTATATCATGAGCACTTTGAAGGTTAGAAACCGCTTGCTTGGTTTGTACGCAAGTTTTCCGCTTTGGCTTTACTAACATAATTGAGACTCCGCGACACCCTTATTTGGCGAACCTCTAACCTAATAAGGTACCAGTCGTTTCTCCTCGAAGAGACTCGGCGTGATCTGCTCGTTGGTTGTCAAGCTACTGCTTACCCTCATGATGCGCCATCCTGTCGTAAGTAAAATAAGTAACCCTCGTTTGTTTGATGTCCGTAACCTTCAAAGACATCCCAGTACTGATTCCTATTCGCACGCAACTCAGCGCTCTTGGAAGAATTTTAAATTACTTGATGTCCAGGAGAAAAAGAACAAGTATTTGTCGATATCCGAAGCGGCGGTGGCTCTCATCGGTTCTCGTCGGATTAGGCATATTCGGAGTTCTACTTCAACGTACGTCCACCTCATACCAGATCTCTGGGTGGGTTGTGTCCACACCCATGACATGCCGGTGCCTCGCTGGGGTTGACTTGTGAGTCGATTAGAACCTTTTCTGACTTGCTCCATCGTCCCTCAGTAACAGGTACCTATATTTTTCACAACAGCAGTCAGGGTCCCCTGTCCAAGCTGGATTGATAACGATTATCTGATAACAGTTATCTGATAACGGTCATGACAGCCGCGATCAATGACAAGAAGTTCCGGTCCAATGCCTTGTAACTAACAAACATATTTGCCTGTAAAATTAACACTTTCGGCACCGGCGTTTGCCCAATTGTTTCTCCGAAATAGGGGAGATTTGACATTTGTAGAGCTCGGCTTTGTTCCTTGGCCAGCCGACATGTTCCGTGCAAATATAATTTACCCACAGTGCATTCATCGACGCACTAACGGAGCCATCATCAAGGTGTGATCTGATAAACTTTCCACTCATGATATTTCTGACAGCTGCAACCAAGAAGTTCTGGTCTAATGCATTGATTAGATTACTTTTGTCTATGATAGACCTGGTAAACTGAGTCCGAAAATTAATTTGGGTCAAGTTTTTCAGAATCACGTGTGTCAATACCAAGTCTTACTCATCTGCGATCGGCGTTTGAGTGCGCTCTGCTGGGCTTCGTCCGTCCACCACCTCTATTATCTTCTGTTACTGCTATCACTCTTTATGTTATGATTCCAGCTTGCATTCAGGTTCCTCGATGTCGACTTCAATTGTTCCTCGGACTCTGGTTTGTCATCGCGGTTTCCTTTCACATTTCTGCAGCCCCCCACAACTCTCGTCACATGAATGCATCAAGTCTGCTGTCAGAATTATCCGTGATGGCTGCATATCAATCATGGACTTCATGCTCACGTTCCTGGACCCTTCGGAACTCCATTTTCCGTACAATCGCGACTGGATTTACAACCTTTCTAGGTAGGAGAAGGAAATTTACGAGGCAGGACCAAAAGGGGAAACTCAAAAAGATGTTCGACCGCTTATTTGCAGACTTGCGGGGTCTAGCTCGGATACTGGACTGGTTCCGTCCCCATGCAATTGCTTATGTGTCGGATACTGTCAGTAATGAGATGGATATAGTGAAGGAGGCTCTCCACGGAACACTCGACTCCGTAACTCCATAGTTTCTATCGACACGGGACCCCAATTCAACCATGGGAATCAGGATACACAATGTCTTTCCACTGCTTGTTCCTGCACTGTCTCGACCATTCAATGTCCCCAGAACAGCCTTGAGCTGTAATTGACGTGGTACTATGGCCATTGATGTCAGAACATAGACAATCAAGCATGCTCGAAGCGCATCCATTTTGTCGTTATTATTGAGGGTCTGAATGCAATTGATATGGAATTCTTTGATTATGTAAATCACGCGCAGAACGATCCAGTACATCAAGAGAAGCATCGTGAATGACTTGGATGATGGAGGATTGGTCCATTGAATTTGCGGGTATAGTTCGCGTCGCATCAATGGCAAGAAAATTATATTGTTTATTTTGTATTCTATGCAAGCCTATCACGAAAGTTATACCAGTCCATCTATCGATGACTTACCTTAGACGGGCTGGTTACCACTCTACTATAACCAACGGACATATTTGCCTGCACAATATCATATCGTATGTAGGCTCGACTGCTCGTCGGGAAATTACATAAACTCGACTTTTGTCGCTATCTCGGATCAGGATAAGCCAGTAAATATCAATGTACCTGACTGGATATCACTAAAAAAGTATGAAGTGTATAGGACTATAATCAAGAACTATAAGCGCGGCACCAAGCTAGTCCACGACACCGCCTTGTGTGCGTCGGGAGGAAGATTGTATAAAGTGGTGAACATGAGTACCAAGAGGACAGCACGAACTATGATGTACAGCAGCAAAGCCAGCAGCTTACATACAGTGCCAACAAGACCAAAGCTCTTTTAGCCAGTGTAGTTTCCAGAACAGAATACAAATTTGTTTCTCTTAAACTACGCAGGTTCGAAACCTGCTGAACTACGGATTTTTTCTATTGGAATACACTTTGGCATTTGTTCGGGGATGGTAAGTTCTTTAGAAGTGCATCGTAACTGGTCTTAGCCAGGTGGTTGGCACAACAGAATCAAAGTCTGTTTCTCTTCCACTGTGCAGGTTTGAAACCTGCGGACGACGACTTTTTTTTCTATCGGAATACACCTTGACATTCACTCGTGGATGGTTTCTTTAGAAGTTAATCGTAACTGGTCTTAGCCAGATGGTTGCTACAAACGGAATCAAAATCTGTTTCTCTTGGACTGTGCAGGATCGAAACCTGCTGACGTCGAGCTCTTTTCTATCGAAACACACCTTGATATTCACTCATCGATAGTTTCTTTAGAAGTTCATCGCAACCGGTCTATCCTGGTGGTTGCCACGACAGAATCCAAATCTATTTCTCTTGCATCGTGCAGGTTCGAAACCTGCCGAGTTTTTTCTATCGGAACACGCCTTGGCAATTCACTCGTGGATGGTTTCTTTGGAAGTTCACCACAGCTGATCTAGCCTGGTCGTTGCCGCAACAGAATCGAAACCTGCGGACGACGAGCTTTTTCTATCGGAACACACCTCGAAATTTACTCATCGATAGTTTCTTTAGAACTTTACCGCAACTAGTCCAGCCTGGTGGTTGCTACAACAGAACCAAAATCTATTTCTCTTGGACTGTAGGTTTGAAACCTGCCGACAACGAGGTTTTTTATCGGAACACGCCTCGACATTCACTCACGGATGCTTTCTTTGGAAGTTCATCATAACTCGTCTAGCCTGGTTGTTGCTACAACAGACTTACAATATGTGGACTGTGTAGGTTCGAAACCTGCTGATATCAACTTTTTTTCAATCAGAACACACCTTGTCACTGATGGATAGTTTCCGTAGAGGTTCACATTAACTGGTCTTAGCCCCTGTGCAAATTGTTGTCGCAACATTAATATTTACTCCATGGCGAGTCGTACCTTCTGACACGCGTCCGAAACACTAATTATATTGGGTGTTATAACTCGTGAGGCTGCCGCAGGTTTTATGTAGTTCCTCTTCGGGCTTAGTCGATTGCATATTGGATGAATTGGTGTCTGTAGACATGTCTGCGATATCAAGCACTGATCCGTGGACCACTGCACAGAGTATCTGCAGTGATTTTAGAATGCACTCGCGATCAAGAAGAACTTTGCAGGCAGAGAGACCTATTGGTATTTTGAATATTCTCTGCTGTCGGGGTACATATGAAGGTGCGTCTAAATCATTGCGATCACTGTTTACTGTGAACATTTATCTGAGCCAAACCTTCTAGATCTGGAAGCCATCGTTGCGTTCATGGTTTGTGCTTCGCAGTCACGAATTAGTGCCATGTTTTTCATCGTCTGCTTTCAAAAGATATATTTCTTGCAGCCGAAACTCCAGCCCTGCACACGCATTAAATAACTGAAGGTCAATGAATTTCCAATTTCTCGAAAAATCACTAGTCACACAAGGTACTTGGACGCCAATAGAAGGTTCTGAGAAGTAAAAGTCTTGGAAGTAGAGCACGGTGGTCTGGCTTTCCATAGGACTGATTCCGTCCCCATGCAATTGCTTATGTATCGGATACTGTCAGTAATGAGATAGATACAGCGAAGGAGGCTCTCCACGGAACACTCGACCCCGTAACTCCAGAGAGTTTCTGTCGACATGGGACCTCAATTTAAACATGGGAATCAGGATACACAATGTCTTTCCACTGCTTGTTCCTGCACTGTTTCGACCATTCAACGTCGCCTTGAGCTGGAATTGACGTGGTGCTATGGCCGTTGACGTCAGAACATAGACAATCAAGCATGCTCGAAGCGCATCCATTTTGTCGTTATTCTTGAGGGTCTGAATGCAATTGATATGGATTCGTTCTTTGATTATGTAAATCACGCGCAGAACGATCCAGTACATCAAGAGAAGCATTGTGAATGACTTGGATGATGGAGGATTAGTCCATTGAATTTGCAGGTATAGTTCGCGTCGCATCAATGGCAAAAAAATTATATTGTTTATTTTGTATTCTAGGCAAGCCTAACACGAAAGTTTTACCAGTCCATCTATCGACGACTTACCTTAGACGGGCTGGTTACCGCTCTACTGTAACTAACGGACATATTTGCCTGTACAATATCATATCGTATGTAGGCTCGACTGCTCGTCGGGAAATGACATAAACTCGACTTTTGTCGCTATCTCAGATCAGGATAAGTCGGTAAATAGTAATGTACTCAATGTACCTAACTGGATATCATTAAAAAACTATGAAGTGTATCTCGAGGACTATAATTAAGAACTATAGGTGCGGCACTAAGCTAGTCCACGACACCGCCTTGTATGCGCCAGGAGGAAGATTGTATAAAGTGGTGAACATTAGTACCAAGAGGACAGCACGAGCTATGATGTACAGCATCACAAATAGAAACATCAGCAGGTCACATACCACGTCATAAAAGTCGAGTAAAGTGGCTATAAAACTCAAAACAAAACAAAAGCATGGTACGGCAGTTATAGCGACGGCACACATGCGCTATAGCACCTGTTCCTGGTATGTCGGAAAGGCATAAAACCAAGCCATACAATGGATGCCGCCAAATATGGTTGCCATAAACAATCCAGCATACGAGATGTCCAGGCCATCGAGTTTAACGCTGCCATCAAATGTTGGAACTCGTAGCTTCCGATGTGTGGGGATGTCACGCAAGCCTAATAGTTCGACAATCGGGATCGAGACTGACCGCCAGGTCTCAACCCAAGCGGATACGCCACTTTGAAAAAAACTAAGGCAGACATAATCAGCAGCGGTATAAATATTGAAGCGCGTACATACTCCTTAGGAACGTAATCCTCTAGCCTTGACTCAGTAGTCGACTTCCAGTACACTGGATGCGGATATTGCACATTGAGAGGCTTGTTCCACCACACAGCATAAGTTATGAAATTGAGAACCGCAAAAGCGAGTGTCCCCACTTCGAGCTGTGTGATTTCAAGGTGATAGATGGCACGAGTGATGAGCTGCAAAATAAACCAAGCTACTTGAAGGATGATCAATCCTTTCGATATCGCATTGTCTTTGCCTTTGTCGTGGATCTGATTCGCCGTTAGGGTAGGGATGTCGATACGCCTGCCACGTATCAGCTTGAGGACTTCGTCAGGCTGTAGTGTGAGGTAGGGTTCCCCATCCACATAAAGCATGAAACCACCCATGAGCACAAAGAAGCTGTGCGTATGAGTCCACGTATAATCTGATATAAATGAGTTGACGTTTAGGTGAGCACGAATGGGGCTTACCTTCACATCGCTCTGAAACACAAGCCTTCAACAACTTTTTGAATAGCTTGGTAAGAGCACGAGTTCCCCCATGTCCACCTTCGACGTATTGCTCTACAGTTGCTATGATGGGTCCATTATCATTATCTGAGGACGTGCATAATAGTGTTGAGGAACATGTCCAGTTCCGGAAAGAACAAATCACCTTTAGACTTCTCCCGGGCCTGCGGATGCGAAATCTCGAAATATCCCGATTCCTGGAACTGTCTTGTAACTTGACGAGCACTGAGCCACTGGCGCATAGCCCATGTGACGATCAGTTCAGGAGCGATAAGTGCCATTATCATGGTCCCAAGTCCGAATCGCCACCATAGGGTACGAAGGAGGTTGTCCTTGAGACTCAGAATGTTCGGGTGAATGGCAGTGTAGATACATGCAAACAGGGTGAGAACGCAGCTGGAGATGATTGACCATAGGGTTCTAGTCGTGAATGATGGAGTTTTAAGACTGTCGCTTGTAGTAGTATTTGTTGTGTTTGTTGTAGGTGCAGCTTGGATCACTCCAATGAGGCAGAGGAAGATGCAGAGTAATAAGCTCCGATTCATTATGGGATATGGGCACTTTGGCGTGTATCGCAGCATTATTCATCCTGTTCGCTATTTGATGTCACTGACGGGCGTCAGTGCAATGAGGTAGACAGAAAATGGGTTGGTCTTATCTCTGGAGCGTTCCGAAGTTCACGAAAATGAGGCAAGTATGATGTGTATCACAAGCGCCGTGATCAAGAGTGGTACCAAATTAGGAATGTGATGCATACATCGTGACCTCTCTAAGATCTTTCAGAAGTCATGTTACCATTCGACTGACGTTATTGAGTGACTGCCAACTGGGGCGACCACTGCTCATCAGCGCTTCAAGCCAATCGCTACATCACTCAAGATATGGCTCTATATAGATGGGCGGGCCCTTGGCCAAAATCACGCCCCTGCCACGGTATGTCAAGTTCTAGTTGAACTTCACCTTCGTCCGACGTTGCAGGCTGGAGCATTAACCTTGACATGTTTTTTCAGAAGAACCTACAGGATAGGGTCTAGGTCTTGCCTTGCGGCCTTGCCACTGTGCGCTAGGATAGACTTGAACCCGCTAGCGGTTGAAATTGATTGGATGATAAAGACGGGAAAATTGGGCGCCAGTCGAGGAAGCAGCACCCTGATGGCGCCTGAGGAAACCTGAGTACTTTACGCTGTATGGAAATTAATTTGCCTTCTCTATTATCCGTGATCTTTTGGCTATAACAGTCGAAAAACGAACCCATTCGACATGACTCATATTAATCCCTCAACCAATGATCATCCTAGGATTGGTCTTGAAGTTTGAGGACCCATATCTCATTGGAGTGGTACGGGCCAAGGCTTCTATGTTTAAAACGGACACATAGCGCCCATCATTTCAAGACGCTTTACATAAATGCCTACCAAGCATTCATTCCCTTCATCCCCGACCCTCGTCGTGCCTGATAGTATCCAATATGGCCACCTCAAGGACTCTCAAAGACCGGAAGCTCACCTTGACACAAATTCCATCCCCTATCAATAGGAATTCCCTTCATCACCGCGTTTGATCTTCTGCACGACGTGCTTTTGCTTAACGTTTGACTCAGATTTAGATTTCATGTAGGAGACCCTCCGAGAACCTAATGGTTGAGAAAACTTCCATACTCGCTCGATACCTTACTCAACTTGATCAGTCGAGTACCGTGGTATGTCGATTTTTTTCTTCGGCACCTGAATTTTTCTTATCGTCGATAGCAAGGATTAGTCCTTACGACTATCGTAATCTTTATCTCCACTCGGCCCCCTCTGGGTCAGATCAACTATGCTGCTGATGGACCGTATACACTCCTATCGGAATCATAAATTTGGGACAGAGATGTGATTTGTTCCCCGACTCCCATCTGCTAACCCTTGAAAGTTGACGCTCGCCGGACGTGCCACGTGCGGCAACAGTGAAAGCGAAAGCGACGGCAGAAAGCAGCCTACTCTGAGCCTACCTAACATTCATGACAGCTGCGACCAATGACAAGAAGTTCCGGTCCAATGCATTGATATTGTAACTAATGGTCATGTTTGCCTGCATCATAATATCATGTCGTAGGCTCGACTGGTTGTCGGGAAATTAAACTCGACTTGTCGCTATCTCAGTTCCAGATAAATCGGTAAATAGCAGTGTACCTAACTGGATATCATAACAAAAGTATGAGGTGTATCTCGAGCACTATAATCAAGAACATAAGTGCGACACCAAGGTAGTCCATGACACCGCCTTGTATGCGTCGGGAGGAAGATTGTCTAAACTGGTGAGCATGAATATAAAGAGGATAGAATGAACTGTGATGTACATCATGACAAACAGCATACCTATGTGGCCGGCCAAATAAGCAAGGCTATCGAGTTCCAGTAAATCGGCTATGTAAAACGAAACAAAACAAAACGATGGTATGGCAGTCATAACGACGGCACACACGCGACATAGCAGCTGCTCCTGGTACGTAGAAAAGGCAAAAAACCAAGCCATACAATAGATTCCGCCATATATGGTCGCCATAAACCATCCAGCAAGTGCAAGAACTTTTATGTCCGGTTTCCTGAGTCCAATTCTGCCATCAAATTTTGGCTTTCGAGGTGCGGGAGCGCCACGCAAGCCTAATCGTTCTAAAATGGAGTCAAAGTAACGCGAGATCCCAGACCTACAGGGTGTGTTGCTTCGATGATAACCAAGGTAGACCTAATCAGTAGCGGTATAATTGCTGAGGTATATACATACTCAAAAATGTAATCCTCTAGCCTTGACTCAGTAGTCGACTTCCAGTACACTGGATGTGGATATTGCACATTGAAAGGCTTGTCCCACAACACAGCATAAGTTAGGAAATTGAGAACCACAAAAGCGAGTGTCGCCACTTCGAGCTGTGTGATTTCGAGGTGATAGATGACACGGGTCATGAGCTGTAAGACAAACCAAGCAACTTGAAGGATGGTCAATGCTTTCAATATCGTATTGTGTTTGCTTTTGTCGTGGATCTGGTTTGCCGTTAGGTTAGGGATGTCGATACACCCGGCACGTATCAGCTTGAGGACCTCGTCAGGCTGTAGTGTGTGGTAGGGTTTCCCGTCCACATAAAGCATGAAACCACCCATCAGCACAAAGAAGCTGTGCGTTTGAGTCCACGTATAATCTAAGGATATAAATGAGTCGACGTTTAAGTGAGCACGAATGGGGTTTACCTTCGGATTGCTCCGAAACAAAAGCCTTGAGCAACTTTTTGAATGGCTTCGCAAGATCACGAGTCTCCCCATGTCCACCATCAACTTGCTCCGTAGTTGCTGTGATGGACCCATGATCTGAGGATGTGTATAGTAGTGAGTTGTCGAGGGACATGTACAGTTTCAGAATGAATGAATCACCTTTACTATTAGACTGCTCCTGCGGCTGTGGAATCTTGAAATATCCCGATTCCTGGAACTGTCTTGTAACTCGACAAGCACTGCGCCACTGGTGCATGGCCTGCATGACGAACGATTCAGGAGTCTTAAATGCCATTACCATGGTCCCAAGTCCGAATCGCCACCATAGGGTACGAAGGAGGTTGTCCTTGGGACCTGGAATGTTCACGTGAATGGCAGTGGTGCATACGAACAGGGTGAGAACGCAGCTGAAGACGATTGACCATAGAGTTCTGGTCGTGAATGATGAGGCTTTCAAGTAAAGACTGTCGCTTGTAGTAGTGTTTGTTGTGTCTGTTGTAGGTACAGCTTGGATCACTCCAACGATGCAGAGAAAGAAAGAGAGGAATAAGCCCCGAGTCATTACAGGATATTGGCACTTTGGCAGTAGTATCCATCCTGTTCACTATTTTATATTACTGACGGTCGTCAGGTAGACTTAAAATAGGCTGGTCTTGTCTCTTGAGGGTTCCCAAGTGCATGAAAACAAAGAAAGTATGATTGATGTGTATCAAAAATCCGCGTTCAACTTGGGAGCCCAGTCCGTTAAGCGTCGCTAAATCTGTCCTAAACGGGACTTGTACCTAAGTGCCTTGGCTTGGTTTGGTTTGGTTTGTTTAGTTATAGGGCTAGTAATACAAATGATAAGGTTTGGGGGACGTGCTTTAAGACTGCTGGTAGGTAGTTTACTGTACCCAAGTGTTGGCGCTGCGCACCGTAAGGTTTAGGTACAAGTGTTGTTTAGGACAAGCTTAGCGACGTGTATAACGAACTCGGCTCCCAGGTGAACGCGAATTTTTATAATTGAGCATCCGTCTCCCGACTCCCACAAAGGCACAGGAGGTACTATATTTCAAGTTGCAGAATCCCCACGAATCAACCGCCGCTGGCGCTCTAATAGCTGCTGCTGCTCCTTCTGCCGTCCGTTTGCGTAATATTTGTCGTTTCAGCGCTATCGGTCTTTGCAATATGTAATTTATCTTTTACATATTCTAAGGCTTCTGCAGTACGTTTGTCGTGAAGGCTCCATGTTGCACTGCTCGAGTAATCGACGAGCGTTTTGGCCATCACGTTTGATCACACGATTACTAGTAACCGATTACTATGATGCACTCTATTATCCGCAGTATCACGCCTATCACTTTGAGATTTTGTACCTAGCTGTTCAAATTGCTCGTATCCCATTGCACCACCTGTCACACTTGTTTTCTCGATTTTCGAGGTTGTGTTGCATATGATGGCGTCTCTGTTGTCGTTACGCATGGCCTCGCTTCTCTATCTGCTCGTTCGAGTGAGTTTGAGGCTTCTGCTTATTGCCACTGTGTACTCGCGTCGTTTGAACTCACCGGTTTGCGGTGAGATGTATTCCTCCCTTGCAAGGAAGTTTGATGATCTCCCAAGTAAAGGACCCGGTACCGGTGAACTCCCTCGTGTGAAAAAGGTACAAGCTAGCGACGCTGAGTATTTTCCTTGTATCTGAGATTCTGACACATCACTGGCCTAAGGACTTTCGTTGCCCTTCCCTTTCTGACTGTCTCTGACAATGTCCATTTATCTCCCTTGTCGACTGTCTCTCACTCTGAGGTGCTGGACGTTCGTTTGGACCAACAATTCAAGCTAACTCATTGTTACCGTCACCCGTTTTTCTCTTCGCATCTGCTTTGATGATGTTTGCGCTACTCCTTTCGTCTCTCAGCAAACACTCACTTGCCGCCCACTCCTAATGTAATTGCATAGATCCCGATTGAATTAACTACCCTTTTATCACTCGAGCGTCTTTCAACTTAAAAAACCTATCTAAAGTCTTGCATCTTCCTCTCCAAACTCTTCGTCATTGCATTCTCCAATAAACTCAGACTCACAACTATAACCATTTCTCTCTTCAACACCAGCTGTAGGGTCCTTCGTTATGATCATCTGTGAGGGAGTTGAAGTTATTGATTGACACAGCGGGCGTGTTGGTGTGGTTTATTGGTACGTCGTCATCTGAGATCTCTGTCTGAGTAGTAGGCGGCTGATATGGAACTGTGCCATAACTAGTGTCACCTGCTCCGGGACTTACTTCGAGTAAGACAAGCAAGACTTCTCAAGCTGCTGAATCCAAGCTGGGATGTGACCGATTCAAATCATCCAGGGCACCAGCAAATGTGCTTATTGATGACATTGTAACTAGTGGGCGTTCGGAACTTGCATCGTCGGCCATTGATGGTGCTGCCTTTGGTGGCCGAGTCCTTGACGCTCGCAGCACAAACCAATACTGTGGACCATGAATTATACGCGCCAAGCTGCGCGACGGTAGGTGGGTTTGTGCAAGGTCAAAAAAGTGCAACATTGTTTGAATTGATGATATCTGTAACTTTGCAGCAATTATATACGATGTCTGGTGCTGCCGGAGTTGTGTTTAACTGGGGGTGCGGTAGCATTGCTCCGCGGATTCAATTTTCTTCTGTTGTAATGCGGCGGCGCTGCGCTGCGACTGATATACTTTGTTTTAAATAGCACAGATCTATCTCGGTGAGCGGTGAATATGCCATGTGACCTCGTGATCGCATGTTATGATACCGAAACTTGTGTGCGTGTCAATACTCGTCATTGCACCTGCCATATCTTTCATGGGACCAGCGAGCAGTGTTAGATGAACACCGCAACACTTTTGGAACCGGTGTTTTGCCTTGTCATATTGCAACCAGTCGTTCTCGTGATTGTTTCTCCAAAACAGGCGAGATTTGGCATCTGTGGAGCATATCACCTTGGCCTCGTTCCTTGGCCGGCCGACATGTCACAGTCTCCCGTGCAAACATAATTTACCCACAGTGCGAAACAAAACATTCACCAGGCTGCAAATGGATGATGGAACGTCCGACATCAGAAGACACGAGGGCAGGAGGAATCAAACAATGCACTAGCGGAGCCCAATAACAAAACCATGACATGAACGATACGCGTGTAGGTAATGCCAAGATTTTCATGATAAGGGACAAGCACAAAGGGGGCACGACCTTGTTCCTTGGCCAGGCGACATGTTCTGTGCAACCCACAGAGCATTCACCAGGCATGTTAGAACGTCCGACTCATCAGAAGACATGAGGGCATGAGGAAACAGACCACGCACTAACGGAACCCAAATGAAGGCCATTATCAAGGTGTGATCTGATAAAATTTCCACTCATGACATGTCTGACAGCTGCAACCAATGCCAAGAAGTTCTGGTCCAATGCATTAATTAGACTGTTGTTCATGAGGCAAGCCGTCGATAGACCGTGGACTGTTAAATTTGGATCAAAAGCGGATTCTCAGAATCACGTGAGCTTTTGTTAACTCATTGCCAAGTCTTGTTAATCGTCACATCTGTGATCAATGTTCGAGTGCGCTAGGTTGTCAGCTGCTGGGTAGCTTCATCCGTCCACCACCTCTATTATCTTCTGCTACTGCTATCACTTGCTCTTTATGCTATAATTTCAGCTTACATTCAAGATGCGAGGTTCTTCGAAGATTCTGGATGCCGATTTCAGTCGTACCGTGGACTCTGGTTTTGTCATCACGAATGAACCCCTGGTGTCTCTCACATTGCTGCAGCCCCTTCCCCACAACTCTCAATCATGGACTTCATGCTCACGATCCTGGACCCTTCGGAACTCGGTTTTACCTACAATCGCGCCTGGATTTACAACCTTTCTAGGTAGGAGAAGATAATTTTTACGGGGCAGAGCCAAAAAGGGAAAGTCGAGATGATGTTCGATTACTTATTTGCAGACTCGCGGGGTCGAGCTCGGATACTGGACTAGTTCCGTCCCCATACGATTGCTTATGTGTCGGATATTGTCAGTAACGAGATGGATATAGCGAAGGAGGCTCTCCACGGAACACTCGACTCCGTAACTCCGGAGTTTCTGTCGACACAGGACCTTAATTCAACCATGGGAATCAGGACACAATATCTTTCCACTGCGTGTTCCTGCAGCTATAACACTGTCTCGACCATTCAACGTCGCCAGAACAGCTTCGAGCTGGAATTTACGTGGTGCTATGGCCGTTGACGTCAGAGAATAGACAATCAAGCATGCTCGTAGCGTACCCGTTTTGTCGTTATTATTGAGTGTCTGAATGTAATTGATAGGGTGTTGTTCTTTGATTAAATCACGCGCAAAACAATCCAGCGCATCAAGAGATGCATTGTGAATGGCTTGGATGATGGAAAGGTATAGTTCGCGTCTTGTCAATAGTAAGAAAATTTTATCGTTTATTTTGTATTCTATGCAAGTCTATCACGAAAGTTTACCAGTCCGTGTAGCGACGGCTTGCCTCATAGGCGGGCTGGTCACCGGTCTATGCATTAATATCATAACCAACCGACACATTTGGCTGCATAATACCATAATCGTAGACTCGACTGGTCGGGAAATTGAACTTGATTTTTGTCGCTATCTCAGTTCCAGATAAATCGGTATATAGTAGTGTACCTAACTAAATATTATTACAAAAGTATGAAGTGTATCTCGAGCACTATAATCAAGAACTATAAGTGCGGCACCAAGCTAGTCCACGACACCGCCTTGTATGTGTCGGGAGGAAGATTGTATAAAGTGATAAACATGAGTACCAAGAGGATAGCACGAGCTGTGATATACAGCATGACACATAGCGGAACCATCATGCCATTAATGGCACAACAACAACAACAACAAGAGAACACGCATCCTAATGGAAAGAATATGAAAAACGAAACCAAAAAAAAACATGGTATGGAAGTTATAGCTACGGCACTGATGCGCCATAGCACTTGGTCCTGGTATGTGGGAAAGGCATAAAACCAAGCCATACAATGAATGCCGCCAAATATGGTTGCCATACACAATCCAGCAAACATGATGTCCGAGCGATCGAGTTTAATGCTGCCATCAAATGTTGGAACTCGTAGCTTCCGATGTGTGGGGATGTTATGCAAGCCTAATAGTTCGTCAATCGAGATCCAGACTGACCGCAAGGTCTCAACCCAAGTGGATAGGTCACTTTGATAAAAACTGAGGCAGACATAGTCAGCAGCGGTATAAATGTTGAAGCGTATACATACTCCTTAGGAACGTAATCCTCTAGCCTTGACTCAGTAGTCGACTTCCAGTACACTGGATGTGGATATTGCACATTGAGAGGCTTGTCCCACCACAAGGCATAGGTTAGGAAGCTGAGAACCGAAAAAGCGAGTGTCCCCACTTCAAGTTGTGTGATTTCGAGATGATAGATGGCACGGGTGATAAGTTGCAAAACAAACCAGGTCACTGTGAAGATCTGAAGAGGCTCGGACTAGGGATGAGGGACAAGAACGAAGACTTCACATTGGGTCAAAAGACTCAACAATATTCGACGGTGAGAGGTATTAATATGCTGATTAAGACGGAGAATCAAAGGAAAACGTGTCTGAAGCATGTATCGAAGAGTGATTGCGTATGTAAAAGAAAAGGATGAGTACGTACGAGAGTGACGTCGATAGTCATATCTTGACAGTCACTTGAAGAATGGTCAATCCTTTCGATATCGTATTGTTTTTGCTTTTGTCGTGGATCTGGTTTGCCGTTAGGGTAGGGACGTCGATACACCCGTCACGTATCAGCTTGAGGAGCTCGTCAGGCTGTAGTGTGTGGTAGGGTTTCTTGTCCACATAAAGCATGAAACCACCCATCAGCACAAAGAAACTGTGCGCCTGAGTCCACGTATAATCTAAGGATATAAATGAGTTGACGTTTAAGTTAGCACGAATGGGGTTTACCTTCAGATTGTTCCAAAACACAAGCCTTGAACAACTTTTTGAATGGCTTCGCAAGATCACAAGTCTCCCCATGTCCACCTTCGACTTGCTGAGTAGTTGCTGCGATGGACCCGTGATCTGAGGACGTGCATATTAGCGAGTTGTTGAGGGACGTGTCCAGTTTTAGAATGAATGAATCACCTTTACTATTAGACTGCTCCTGCGGCTGTGAAATCTTGAAATATCCCGATTCCTTAAACTGTCTTGTAACTCGACGAGCACTGAGCCACTGGCGCATAGCCCATGTGACGATCAGTTCAGGAGCGATAAGTGCCGCTATCATGGTCCCAAGTCCGAATTGCCACCATAGGGTACGAAGGAGGTTGTCCTTGGGACTCGGAATGTTGGGGTGAATGGCAGTGTAGATACATGCAAACAGGGTGAGAATGCAGCTGGAGACGATTGACCATAGGGTTCTGGTCGTAAATAATAATGGGACTTTCAAGTCAAGACTGTCGCTTGTAGTAGTGTTTGCTGTGTTTGTTGTAGGTGCAGCTTGGATCGCTCCAACAAGGTAGAGGAAGACGCAGAGTAATAAGCTCATTAATCGGTATTGGCACTTGGGGGCGTATCACAATATGCATCCTGTTCGCTGTTTTATTTTACTGATGGGCGTCAGTGCAATGAGGATGCAATGAGGACTCCTCATTGCACTATAGCCTGACATGGGCCGGTATAGGGTATGACACGGGTAAGGCTTACCCCGGTGAATCGTTGTTTGGATCACTCGGCAGAAGTTGAATGAGCTAATTGGATACTTATTGGCACTTTGGCGTCACGCCTAAGTGCCATATCACAGTATATATCCTGTTTACTATTTATCATTACTGACGGGCGTGCAATGAGGTAGACTGAAAATAAGCTGATCTTGTCTTGAGCGTTCCGAAGTTCACGAAAACAAGGTAAGTATGATGTATATCATAACTTGAAGCTTACAGCTACTTTCATATCGATTTCATTTTGTTCCCCTCACCGTTTTTGTTTAGTTGTGGAGCTGTACAAACAAAAGGGCCCCGCTTGTTACGATATTTGGGCGCGCGAAGTATCCTAAAATGGCCATATGTCCGACGCTCCGCCCGACACAATTGCAGTACTCTTGAGACTTGCCGTCATGACTGGAAACCGCCATCACATCCCAGCTATAGGTGACCATGTTTGCTCGACGCTCGTATGAAATCTAGTAGCATAGCACGAGCTACTCACAAGCCACCGAACTGTTAACCGAGTTTTTCGGCTCTCTCGTCTCACAGGCTAAAGTGGACGTCCTCGTCTGCTCACAGCAGCAGGTGCTTCAGTAAGTGAAGTGCAGAGGTGGTAATTTCTCTAACTCCCTCACTAGTATCAGGTGTCATGTATCAAGACCTATTGCTGTCTGAACTTCAATATATGCTAGTCAGGCAATGGGTGTTGAAGTTTCTGAAGTCACCATTGAATGAACTATGAAAAGACATGGCTTCACAAACGTGTATGTAGTTTTTCACTAGTTGCATTTTATTCTGGTTATCTCCTCTACCAGGTGTCCCATCTTTGCACAGACGCGCGAGAAGAAGTTGATAAAAGAAATGTCGAGGGGAAGCTGAAGTTGAATTCGACTGAGACGTCCCCAAATTACTCCAGTATTCAACGAAATCGAGACAGTGATACCTGAAACAGCTGAAGGATCAGATTATTAAGTTTTAGATGACCATAATGACAAAAGTTATTCTCTCACTGACAGACCGCTGACTCGGCGGCCGGAGCTGGAACACAACAAAGATGAGTCAAGATCTGCTGCGGTGGCATGTTTTCGACAACATGGATGAAGGAATGGGTGGGAAGCATATTAAACCAGTATCCAGCGCGAGGAAAGCGCTGTTGAAGTATTCCTCGCTGCTCCTCTTCGTTAAGAGTAAAACTTTGAGAATAATTAGAATCAGACATGAGATTGTTGGGCATCCTGCACTTGACCAACAAGTCTTATATATGTTTGTCCATCAGTGGGGGGTGGACTTGGTCGGATCATCACTGAGAAAATAATTCAAAAGATGAGAAAGCCGTCATGCTAATGACCAGGCTGAGAGCATGGGGCCGAGTAACACTGAACTTGCACCACCATAAGGAATCAGCATGGTCAATTGTGAAGATAATAGTATAGCAGTATACATGGTAGCACAGGATCGTCAATCAATAGTTGTATGTTGGTGACAGACGCAGCTCGGTGACCGATAAGAGCAGGAAGCGACTTCGAGCCTGCCATTCTAGGATACTTCGCGCGCCCAAATATCGTAACAGGCGGGACCCTTTTGTTTGTACAGCTCCACAACTAAACAAAAGCGGTGAGGGGAACACAATGAAATCTGGTCTATCGATATGAAAGTAGCTGTAACTCATATCATGATCAAGAATGGGACCAAAATCAGAATGTGCGGGTAGCACCGGTGTACTCCCGCTGAGTGTTTTCCTGGTATCCGGCACATCACTCGTGCCAGGGCTTTCGTTTCCCTTCCCTTTCCGATTGTCTCTGACAACGACCATTTATCTTCCTTCTCGACTATCTACAATGGCCGTCTCTCTCTGAGGCGCTGGACGTTTCGCTCGGACCAACACTTCCGAGTCAACCTAATTCATTGTTACCACCACCCGTTTTTATCTTTGTATCTGCTTTGATGATGTTTCCGGCATCCGCCACTCCATTCGTCTTTCAGATCTCAGCCCAACAGTTACTTGCACTTTTAACTTGTATAGTTGCCACTCGGGCGGCCCCCACTTCTACTATATAAAGCCAATAAACTCGGACACAACCCTACAACTATCTCCTACCATAATCATTTCTCTCTTCAACGCCAGCTGTAGGATTCTTCGTTGTGGCCATCTTGAGGGAGTTGAAGTTATTGATTAGCATAGCGGTCGTGTTGGTGTGGTTTATTGGTACGTCGTCATCTCTGTCCGAGTCTGAGTAGTGGGTAGCTGATATGGAATTGTGCCATAATCAGTATCATCTGCTCCAGGACTTACTTCGAGTAATACTAGTAGGTCTTCTCAAGCTGGGATGTGACACCAATTCAAATCATCCATGGTACCAGCAAGTGTGCTGAATGATAATATAGTAACTGGGCGTTCGGAACTTGCATCGTCAGCCATTGGAGGTGGTGGAGGTGGTGCTGCCTTTGGTGGCCAGTAGTCGTTGACGCTCGCACCAAAAACCAATACTGCAGACAACGAAAACGAATTATATGTGTTGATTTGTACGACAGTGGTTGGTCTGTGTAAGGTCAAAAAATGGGTAACATCACGTGTTAATTTGTGTGCGTGTCAATGCTCGTCACCGCACCTTTCATATCTGATTCCTTTCATGGGTGGTGCTAGATGAACACCTTAACGCTTTCGGCACTGATGTCTGCCTTACCACATTGCAACTAGTCGTTCTTGTGACAGGCGAGATTTGACATTTGTCCAGCATATCACCTTGGCCTCGTTTCTTGGCCAAGCCGACATATTTCCGTGCAAACATAATTTACTCACAGTGCGAAATATCCACTAGGCTGCAAATGACTGATCGAACCTCCGACATCAGAAGACACAATGGCACAAGGAATCAAACGATGCACTAGCGGAGCCCAATAGTAAAGCCATGACATGAACAATACAGTGATGCATGTAGGCAATGCCAAGAATTTCACGACAAGGGACAAGCACAAAGGGTGCACAGAAGCGTTTGCAAACTTCGAAGAGAGCCCTTATAGACCGACAAATGCATTTTGAAATCGACAGCCAAGGACGATTGTAGTTGTCTGTTTAAATTTATGCGAACACACCGTAATTGCACAGGTTTTGCAGGATCTACTAAGGAGAGAACCACTCCTTACTAAGGCTCAATGGTAGCAAGAAATACAGCTCTTCAAAAAATGAGCATCGCACCGGTCCGGACTCCGGTCGCATCCCGATGACTCTATCGGAACAAACATATCACGGAAACCGAACTGAGTGACTGAGGTGGCCTGAGTGCTAACTCCGGCGCGTCAAACACTGCTCATCAATGCATCAGACATCATTCAGACATGTCAATGGCTCTCTAATGAGATGGGCGGGCCCTTGGCACACCACATGCATCGTAAGAACATTTCTTCGGTGCCAAGGTACTTGGCAGTGACTGCTGTCGGTCCAAAAAAGAATAAGCCAAAAATGACCACCGCAGGGGTCGAACCTGCAATCTCCTGATCGCGTGTCATCGTAGTCAGACGCGATGCCATTTCGCCAGGCGGCCGTGCTGGAACGAAGAGGTCTGCAATAGATATCTAAAGGCATTTCATGAAATAGATAAGGGCTCGGATAAAAGACTCAGGGTCACTTGACACGTCCTGATATCTGTTGCTACAGGGTATATAAAATCGCATAATATAAGGTTACATCCTACGGAGTACATAAAGCAGTAATCGAGGGGCGACATCTAGACATAATGAATAAAAAGGTAGAGATCGTAAAGGTCGTGACAGGTCCTGATATACTACTGTTACAAGGGATATGGGTATAGGTTCGCATAGTATAGAGTTATCCCGCATAAACCATCGAGGTATAAAGGGTGAAAGACATGACACCTTCTAGATTGTCTATATATCACAAAGAGGATTGAGTCTTCACATCACCAGTCCGCTGGAGCTCTCCACCCGGGGACCTATCTATTCCAACATAAGCATAGACCTGCTCGCGCGCTGCTGGGAACGAAGCCCTCAGACGGCGTTGAACATCCCCGAAACGTCCGGCTGCCTTTCTGATCTCAAGTCTATCCCAAGCACGAACAGCCTGTCTAAGCGAACCACGGCGCCGCGGTAGGGTCCAAGACCGTGCACGTAAGGAAGAGAACCCTAAATAAGTGCGGCCCTAGGATTCAGTGACGGGATTTGAGGTACAAGCATTAAGACTGACCTGACAAACTTGGGGGTGCCGTAACACTGCCTTGCTTGACGGGCTGAGGCTTTGGGGCTTCGGCGCGCTTGACGAATCCCTTCAGGCTCCCATAGAACCAGAATGCATGAAGAGGGAAGATGCAGGCCATTAGGACGCCTGGGCCAAATGAATTGTTCGTGACATTATGCCGGCTGACGAGCATCGATACACATAGTAATATGTGAAGAACGATACGGGTCGCAAAAAACGACAAAGCAAAAACCAGATCCGAGCGGAAGCGAGCATCGAGACTTGCAATGGCCAGGAGGAAGGTAGGAACCTGTATCAAGTTGGCGTTCTTAATGCGGGCAGACGGAGCCATGAGAATTGTATTTTCACCTCCATCACAGCACACAGCACAAACAGATGACTCCAGCCCATACGACAGGTATACTCGACGATGAATATGTATACCGAGTGATGAATCCAGCCTGTTAGCAAGTTAACCTTGCTACGGTAGTAAATCGTGCCCATCAATAGGTCACTGAGATATCATATCAGCACACGTTTCAGGAACGAAAAGTTGAACATACGCGACAAGATATGCTTGAAAGAATCGAGCAGTGCCCTCCGTCCAGAGTGATGACCTTATCCCACTTAAATCCCCACGAGAAATGACGTAGTGAAGGAAAAGAGGTAAGCTTGAGAGAGACATCGCGCCACTACTGATAGTGGTGAGTATCCATGATCGTTGTTTGACGGTAGAAGACAGAGATGCAAAAACGTGATAAGCGACTATGAGGGTCAGGAATGGATATAGGAAGGCAGGGGGTATCGCATCCTCAAAGGACACGTCGAACATGGTACAGACGTGAAGGGGCGAGAGAAGGAACCAAATTCTCTCCCGGTCATCTACTTTGTAATTTTAAAGAGCCAATGGCAGCTTATGGCACGTTTACCCATGTGCCAAGCGTTGACTTCTTTGACTTCGCAACCCATTTTAGTCATGTCAAAGTCGTACAACTGCCGGAAGGACTGAGGGTCATCACCCCCACACGAACGTGAAAGGACCCGCAAAATGATGAACAGCTTTCCAATATTACGGCTGATAAGCCTGAGAGTGGCTACTATGTATGTGGAACTGCTTCTGGCTGTGCACGTTGTTCCTGTGAAACGAACGTGCACGGATGATCCTGTGAAAATACAAAAGAAGCGACTGATTCAGTCTCATAAAATCTCACAGCACAGATTTCATTACACGAAATTCAAAACAGAGAAAAGCAAATTATTCCTGCGACGTGCATACGTCCAATTGAGAGCCACCAGGTTAACAGTGCGTACCGGTCGGGCAGCGAAATTCACTGAACACGGACCGGTCAGTCGAGACTTGCCATATTTATTTCGCCATTTAACTGCATGCAAATTCGGGGATCACGTGCATCCAAACGGCTGCTATTATCAACGGAAAGCCTACAATGCATTGTCTCGGGATAAGGTGTCCCAGTCTGGGCCCGCGACCAATAATGCATTCTAGCGTCAACTAGCTACACCACTTGCACTCATAACGCCATACCAGCCCTCCAACAAGCAACCAACCACACCATCTCTTTACCCAACCCCTTCCTGGCTTCGGAGCATTTATCCACCGTCACCTTCAAATGCTGTTTCATTCTCTTCAGGAACATGGCACTACGAGCCTAGTGGGCAGTGAACAAACAATGCGGCTCCTCCATGTGCCAATATTGGTTGATCCTGAGTTATGGCGACCCGGATTTGCAACAACAGTCCTTCGTTCGCACCCTGAATAGTATCCTCTCAAATACAACAGCACATCACACGGGAGCACTAGACGCGAATAGGACAATCTGATGCCCCTACAATGATGTATCAGCGACTTGAATGGCTGGACCTATACCGTTACGCCAGGCTGGTCACGGGTGCCCGTAGTCTCCTTCGTCAGATCTTCAGACTTTGATAGTCGTTCCTTCAAAGTTGTATACCAAGGGACGCCCGATATGTAAGCACTTCCGATAGCAATATTTAAATCGACTGCCATCGATTGTTAAGACTTCGCTCTTTTTGGTATCTATATTCCCTGTGCGATACTTCTTAAGTATCATCATCAACTACGTGGAGACCGCTACCTCTACTATGGCAACTTTCAGCAATTATTCCTTTGACAGCGCCATTTATGCGACTTTCAGACCGACCTACCCTAGGTCTCTGTACGATTTCATATTCCACTACCACGAGCGTAATGAAGATGCAAGATGGGACAGAGCAGTCGATCTTGGTTGTGGGACGGGTCAGTTCCAGTTGTACTCAAACTGAAGGATTTGAACTATTGACTATTGCTGATGATTCGGGATTCCAGGTCAAGCAACGGTCGAGCTCACACCCTTCAAGCGTGTCATTGGCGTCGACCCAAGTTCTCAGATGATCCAAGTCGCTCAAGAAACCCTCGAGAAAAAGTCAATACTCACCGGTCAATATGTGTACGTACATGGGAGCGCAGAGCGTCTGTCATTCTTGGATGATGGCAGCGTAGACCTAGTCGTCTCTGGTGCGTATGTTAGACAGGAGAATCTCGATGGTACTATTTATTCACGCTGTCTGCGTGATTGTAGCCCAGGCAAGTCATTGGTTCGATTGGAACAAAATATGGCCTGAGCTTGCAAGGGTGTTGAGGAAGAATGGGAGTGCTGCATTCTGGGTGTGTATTCCCATCTCCGAGCTAGCCCTCGTCCAGTCATCTTGACATTTACTTACTTATGGTTGTTAGGGTTATTCCAAGTTCCGCATCACCCGCTACCGTCACTCACACAAAAAATTGACGCTTATGTCTTGGTATGACCCACTGAATAGCGTTGGCCCATACTGGGAGCAACCTGGTCGTTCAATTTTGGATAACCACTTTGTTGATGTGCCAGAAGGCAATGAAGTTGTACCCGGTGCGTTCAGTGAGTTCGAGAGAGTGTTCTTCACAGGTCTGTCTTACACCTATCGTTACGCGACACTGCGCTAATGTATCGCAGGCGATCACTACCCATCTCTCCCTTCTCCACACTCCGTGATCATGCGCAAGCAGATGACATGGAATGACCTACTATCTTATCTCAGACGTGGAGCGTGTTGCATACGTTCCGTCAGCACAACCCCACGGACGCGGAAAACCCGCGTGGAGATGTTGCAGTACGATTCTGGAAAGACTTAATGGAGGATATCAAGCAGGAGGATGGGAGAGCCATGGAAGGACATGATGAAGTGGACATTGAATGGCCATTGGCGATCATATTGGCCAAAAGGGTGTAAAATGATGCCTAGTGCTATATAGAGCAATAGGTATCCCTTTGTTGGCAGCTTGCAGATCATCTGACTAGAGACTATTTAGGCAATGGGAAACGCCATGATTCGAAATGTTATATGCTAATTGAATGCAACACTCCACGGTCTTGACCTGGATCGCTAGGCTATTACCGCTAAGTCCTGTCAGAGCAATTTGCGTGGCCGCAGTGAGACCCTCGCCTGAATTCGGCGACGAACCAATTGGCAATCAACATGACCATATCAGCACATTCAGGTTGTTTTCGACTGCATTTTCGTCACCTGTGATGTAGATTCACCCATTCCCCTCCGAAGTGGCCCGTCGTGAGATCCGCCTGTCGATCTTACTAGCGCTATCATTGGCAGTGTTTCCTGGGTTACTGAACTTCTTTCAATATTCATGCTATAGAATTCAAATTTACAAGTCAAGTTTCACGTTACTTGGACTTCAAGTTTAATTAGCCTTCAGAGTACGCGAACTGCTAGCAGGTTGCGTTGTCGAAGTTGTAAATGAGACAATGGACACTTCAATCTGATGCACCGGACAACGGAGGTAACTCTGATTGACATTCATGTGAATTATATAGCAGATCTTGGGGTATGATACCGTGTGCTACGGTTGCCGTCGCGTTAAGTCCGTAAGCACCAGCTTAATAAGTGACCCTACCTGGGGCGTCAACTCAACACCAACTTTACTCGTCTCTTTCAGAGTTTCAACAAGAACATTTACTGTCGCTCATCCTTTTACGTACTGTGGCAACAGATACTCAGAACTGGAATAGTTCAAGGGTACGATGTCTGCAGGAATGGGAGAAACGATGCGAACGCGAGCAATAACATCCACATTGACTGCACGCTTGACCCCGACCGTACCATCTGCTTCTCAAACTTATGAACCCCTTGTCAGGTCCATCCTCCGACAGCGACTCACCCGTAATATATTCGCATTCTCCGCTGCATTTACCTTGGTCGTTAACATTCTTTTGGGGGAGAGGATGAGACGAGTGCCTTCGCCAGGTTGCTTTCGCCGGGAACTTGGACGATGGCGTGCCTCAAGTGGTTTGTGGGTGTGTTGCCTGTGATCGCTATGAGAAAGGTTTACCTCACCTGTGAGTTACTTTACCTCGTGTGGACGCTGTCTCATATCTGTTGCATAGCTGCTGCCACACCTGCGACTTCACCAGCCAAAATGCTCACGAATGCTATTGCAAAGCCAGGCACACGACAATCCTTGGCGGTGTACATGTCATGTACATTGATGCTTGTTATGCTTCATATGAGCTCGTTTACATCAGAGGAACGTGAACATCTTCGTTTGAATATCTTTGTAAAGTCAAGGTATGTGATTCGGCAATCTTACTGTATGGTGTCCGGAAGAGAGGTGCAAGATGCACGATCTCATTTCGAGTATTGCTCAATTTAGAAGCTGAGATTTTTTTACTAGGAAACATCCGTACTACCTCAATGGTCGACTTCTCTTCCTCGTCCTGGCCCAGTTGTGGCTAGCTGCAAGTTTCTTACTTCGAAACATCATGTTAGACCGGTTTGTGTTCAGATGGACGAAACCTTTGAAACCGTCGGAACTTGTGAGTGTTTTCCTTCCTTCCTAGACCATGTTTGACCAGCCACCCGTAGCCATATTCCCTGAGCAACCTTCCGAAGTTACTCTTAATGATGGTTCTTTTCACCTCGTTCTCATCGATGGTGTATAGCGTTGCTTTTGGTTTATCGCGGATGCTTGTACTTCCATTGCTCTTAAAGCTTCCAGTGGTGAGCAGCATTGTCCGGCCGTTTATTGGACATCTTGCAAAGGGTGCATGGACTCTAACTCTACCTATATCACACTGGTCACTTTTGGTTCGATCATTTATGATGGGCCTCGTGACTGTGATGAGTTGGGAGTTCGCGGAGTCGTTATTTGACGCGTATGTTCCCCAGGTAATTATCCTTTGCAATGGCAAATCTGCATTTTAAGGTCTTTTTCAGCCGATCAAAGTTGGCATCCTTACTGCAGACCCAAATGTGACAGTTGTCTCGGGGATTACAACTCAGGATACGGTGTTCGCACACTTTGCATACTCCGAGTTAGCCGAGCTAGCTTCGGACGAATCCTCGACTGGGAGCACCCGTAGAACGGCTCTATTCGGTGACCAAAAATATAGCCCGAGCTTGTGGAATGTCTTGGCTCGTCAATCGCTCCTGCGTCTTGGACAGGATTATCAAGCATTTCTGCGACGCGGTGCGCCGATCACGCCTCCTGTCGCTGTAGCGCCGGCAGTGCCAAAACCCAAAGATCCGCCGTCGACCCCTCTGATTCGAAAGGCTATCTTCAAGGCTCCGCGACAATCTCCTCTTGGCAGTATGCTGGATTCAGTTTCTTCGGATTCGGAGCTCTCGAAAGCTGCCAATGCGGTAGCAGGCGAAATGGAAGAACGGGCTAATCAAATGCACATTCCAGAGCTTTTTCGGTCTGTGGCACCGTCATCTGCGGCTGCTCCAGCGGCCAGTGCCATCCTGGCTAAACCCACATCGAGCATCATATCCGGCTTTACTGCACAGGCGAAATCGTACAGTAGGAATTTCATCGTTGGCTATTGTCCAGCTTGGTTGAAGGAGTTGACGATGAGATGGAAGAAATGGTTTTATCGAGAGCGCCTGAATAAGGTCGTTGAAGTTTGCTTGCCAAATAGGGAACTTGATGCACTCATCATTGAAGGTGCAGCCAATTTTCACAATTTATTTGCGGTTATTAATCTCAGCTACAGCGCTATCGCACTTCGTCTGTGCTTCCTTGGTTGAAGATCGGTATGGTGTGGTTCAAAGGGACATACCCCGCATCATCGAAGCTTTCCTCTCGTTTTTATCTGCAATAGAGGAGTATCAGATCGAAGTGAACGCGAAATACACACCACCGACGCCCGATGAACTTTCTGAAGGCGACACAAAAATATTAGAAAAAAGAAATGATGCGTTTAGAGGTTGCCAGAGCCGGTGATGTGCTGGTGGTTGTCTCAGACGGTTTGTGACTTTACGCGTTGCCCGGACAATTTTTAACAATTAACATTTTGCAGCACTGAAGACTGGAGTGGCAAACATCTCGCGGACGTTCGGCGATAAGCTAGTGGCTTTCAAATTTCCCCCTCGGACTGCACGGAAGCTACAGTCGTTTGTTGACTACACTTAGTGTTTCAATCGTGATTCGTGAATCATGGATTTCCCGGGTTACTCCCGTATCATACATCTCCTAAGGTAATAGTCGTTGACATTTCAGTAACCGGGGGCGAGCAGTCCCCGGCCACTGTATTTATCCTTTGAGCTTCAGAACATCAGACTATCTATCGCATACCCAACCAATTATTAATCGGGTTCGCCGTTAACACGTTTGCTTCACACTGACAAAAATATGCTTCGCCAAGCAAAGCAGGCAGAAGAACTCAAGAAGGCGCATCGATAAACTGAACGATAACCGTTCGAATGTGTGACGGAATGAGGGAACGTGCGTCGCTTATCGCGTCGACGTATCTTTGCGCGAAATTTTGAGTGAACTTGCAAGTTTACCAATGCCAAGGCCCCAACCCGGTTACCCAACATAATTTCTTGGTTGCCATCATGGGCCGGTGCGCGTTCCGTTTGCACGCCAATAATATGGTCACGTGATTCTCCTTTGTTGAACCACTTCAACTCCGCAACGTTCGTCTTCGATCTTGTTTTTTGCAGGTGCTCTTTACGTGGACCGGATTCTGTGGAACCACGATATTAGAAATAGTATCATCAATAGTACTTGGCGCGCAGGTCGACAAGCACTAAGATTGTACAACAGCTCCAATCAAGGTGCGTAGTACTTGAGCCATTTCTTGATATCAAAGGCCCCTGCATTGATCGCTTGATCTGTCTAAATCTTAACAGTAATGAGCGTAAACCGAGGTTCAGAACATACCGATATCATGTCAATGACTTGGAGGGCATAATAAATTGCGGCAAGTAGTGGCTGACCAGTCCTACGTGATGCTTCGCAGTCAGCCTCCACTGGCTCAGTTGTCATATTTCATCACGCTCTTGATAACGACTTACCAACTTCCTCTTTCTGTGATTATCATGCGTTTCACCGATAGATCTTCGTCTAAGCCTGTCTCACCCGTCCCTCTCATCAAATCCCAGACTCCTATTCGGCGTGTAACTTCTCTCTTGCGTTCCCCGCTTCAAATCGGCATACATGCCCGTCCACGTTCCCATTCAGTGGACACCGTAAGACCGCCGATTAGTCGCCCCATTTATTACACTCCTCCCCCCGCGGTTGCCCTTCAGACCGCATCTCTATCCACCGACAGCATCATCATTACATCCTTCCAACGTGCACCGTTCTGCTGCCATGAGGACCTTGTTACAATGCCTCGCCCTGAACTTGTACAAGTTGCTCAGAGCATCAATGGACGTCTACCCAAGGCGCTGCAAATTGCGTGTGGTGATGATGTGGAAGACGCAGATATTCGGAGAGCGATAGAAGTCCTGACTGGGATCCGCACCGAGACAGCACGAGAATCAGTACCACCAGTTCCAGGTGCACCTAGGGCGGTACGCACAAAGATCATGAGCGCGTCATGGGATGAAGCGCCCTGGGATGTGGATATGGATTCGAGTATAACGGACGAACGATCTATCGTCATTCCTTCTAGTCCACTTGCCATGCGTCGCCCGCGCTTGGAAATGCTCAGGAGGAACAAGAACAAGACGAACCTTTGAAAAAGCGAAGACGTGCCTCACCAGAGACTGCTATTACCCCACCTAGCCGTGTGTCTACTACGTCGGGCTCACGCCTCCTCGAGAGTCTTGACGTCTCAGCCTCCTCTCTGCTTGCGTCAGACAATAGCGATATGATCAGCTCCCTGACAAGCACTCAAGGGAATGTGCAGCATCGACGTAGTGCTCGCCTCTCGAGGAACAACTCCCGCCCGCGTGAAGTTGTAATTCGCCTCCCCTTTGCATCTTCGCCCAAAGCACAACCTAACCGCATGCTCCGTTCGTACTCCCAAAGGGCAAGCCTCGCAACGTCTGAACAAGTCTCGAAACTCAAGCGTACTCAATCCGATGCTAATGTCACCCTTACACGCCCTAAGTACCATTTTCGACGCGGGCGCGCGACACCCACTGCCGATCTCGTACCGGACGCCGAGAAGATAATGCAGGTGCTACCGACGATCCCAGAGGGTCTGGGCTTAGTGTCGATTTCTCACTCCTAGGGCCCGTAGTGCGAGCGCGTCAACCACAGTCTCGCAGGAGAAAACTGAGATAGGATCAGGTGTGGTGGAGGCAATGGGGAGATGATGGTATGAGTTAGAACACGCCTAGTCTATGACGTCATTTAGCTCCCAGTCATTTCAGTTGTGGTGCATGTGTTATAGCCGCCCATATGACATTCATTTATACAAGTACATGATCCTTCTGTATGCTACAACAAGTATTAAATACAATACAGCCTTGAACGTACTAATCCAGTCAAGATGATTGTTTCTCGTTCGATGATGTCTATGAAGAAGGGATGGGTCTAATCTTGCGTATGTGTTTCTGGTAACCTCTATAAGCATTGTGGGCATCTTGCAACAATGACCTCAGCAGTTCCTTCTCATCGTCTTTAAACCTGGATAGATCACTAGAGCTAAATTCGAACGACTTTTCTTCCTCGTGTTTTCTAGTTCCTCCACTACTTTGTTTTTCCATGTATTCCATACCCTTGTTTCGTTTGGGATGAAACATTGCAACACCTCTTTTGGCTTGAAGTCAGAATTCGGAGGCCTCCTGATATCATCGCTGAGAACCAAACATACAAAGACTGCCTGAGCAGCTCTGTTTTTTAGTGCGATTTTCAACATGGGTGGGTCACGAAGTGCTTTCATCAGGATATCGATTTGTATTTTCTCCCGCTCCAGCGACGATAGAAATGAGTTGTATGCCCAAGAGGCAGCAAGAGATGTGAGGAACATGATCTGCCCAAATGTCGATGCCTGGGGGATGAGAAGGAGCTGAAGAAGGAACTGCGCGAGGAGGAGAAGCGAGCAGAATCCAATTCGCCTGAACTCTGGGTAGCCGTCCATTTTCAGATCAAATTTCCCTTTGGTTATCGGATCGATGTCTTTCTCTGCACCTCTGAGGATGACCACATCGGTTCGCATCAAAAGTACACCATCTGCAGGCGGCACTCCTTGAGCGGCTTCCTTAACGGAAGCAAATTCGAGTCGAGCAGTGCCCATGACAAGGCAAGATACACCACTTGAAATAATTCCCAACATGATGAGGGCGAATGCTAGCCAATCTCCTGAAGCAGCAGAAATTGCGCATGTCGCGAAGTTGATTGTAATGGGAATGGCGGCCAAGAGAGCATGATGGACGCTCATCATAGGCGCCCGGTCCAAGTGCTTCACCACCCTGTCGCTGACATCGACGATGGTGACGGACAGAGGTGTAGTCTCCCTCCCTTCAACTTCTGCCTCTGCCTCAATTTCTTTCGTCTTCTGTACCATGAGGTACGCCAGGTGACCAGTGGCCATCTCTGTGCCCGAGAAAACACCCCAATAACGAGGGCCAGGTTTTCCATCTAGCCCAAATATCTCAGCGGGTGTGAGATTTGGGCCAGGGAAAAGACCATCCCAAAATCTTGAGTTCGCGAGCTGCCCGAACTTTTTGGCGACAGTATAACTTCCCGGTGAATTATACCAGCCTAGCCAGCGCCTCCCACGATAGAGATGAACAGTGGTCATTGCTGCGATCGCTTCATCGCCACCGAAAAATCCAGCGACGTTAGATGTATTGAGATTGAAATCCGACCGGTTGATTGGTACAGTGAAGGTGGGCATAGTCAAGGAATTCATGTTGCTGCTATTAAATGGCCTCCACGAGGTGGCAGCAGAGCATGGTCATATTTAATGTTTACATAGCCTCTAGGCGCTAACTTAGCCCTGGGAAACCCAAGGACATGTAGAATCCACACTCGAACATCGACACATACGCGTACGCAAATGCCCACTGATAGTCATGTCTCGACCGTGCCAATGTGCCATTGTCAGTCCTTTATTATTCTCTTTCATATCCCCCATCCTTCATCTGTAACAGCACCTGGACGCATTCAAGTTTACTTGTAATATTTATCATTTTACACTGGTTGCTATTTTTACTTCTTAATGAACACCGTCTGCAACATACTTCATTCTTTTTGGTATTGAAACAGGCGCTGACTGTCTTTTGTTCGTGCCATTATTGGCAACTTTTCTAGATTCAATCGGGACGCTCGTCAATTTGTTGGCTACTGAGCCCAGGTCTTAGAGGCCATATTTCTTGTTGAAGGTTTCTCTGTATATGATCTGTTGTAAGTACCTTTATCTTTGCATGCACCATTCCTACACCATTTCTTCAAACCTCCCAGGAGGGAGTCAGACGTCCTGTATTAGCTCCGTCCTAGTAGGAGAGGCTACTATCGGCACGACAACGTCCAACCCACGCCTTACTCTATTGCTTCTAAATCCACCATGGCCTTATACTCAAATCCTCTGTATTGGCTCGCATACATGCAGCCCTACCGCTACCGCCATGAAATAGTAGCCATCAGGCTTAATATCAAATACAAAGGAGCAACCGGAAATTGTTAGACGAACTTCTCAACAAGAATCATGATGAAAGGCTTCAGGTCATAACAAGCATCACCAGAGCCTTCTAGAACTCGCCTTCCAAAAGGTGTTCTTTGCCCGAGATATAGCGCTGCTGATTCACCCGCAAAAATATAGTGGATTAATCTCCTGCGTGTGGGAATTTCTTTGTGGCATATGATTTGCCGGGTTCAGGTGCCCGGAGGGCTGTAAATGTGTACAAGGTCAGCCACCTGGTGCTTGATTGTTCCAACTTCCGTATATTGTATATATCTGGACATCAGACCTTACCTCTCTAATTGTCACTCAGGCTTGCTTCTTTTATCTGTCTCGTCGACACCGGTTGCGTATTTTTCAAGCCACGCATCGAGTCAAATTTTTTTCTGCATTGTGTTCCCTCAACCGGTAAATGTGGCATTACAGATTCCATCATTTCCGCTGAACCATAAGACACGTTTTAGGACGCTATAGACCAGGCACTGGTTTCCATGCCGATCGGAAGATTATTATTAATCCCCGGAGTTCAGTCTTTCATTACACTTGTGCATATATTTGATACCCGAATTGACCATCGCTCTTCCTAATAACCTAAATGATGCGGTTATGACTTTCCGAGTGCGACGATTCTATGGAAACACCATACAACCACATGTAGTGAATGTTTCAGGGTGCGTGTATTCAACCGAGAAGTCAAAACATCAACGCATAAAAGGAGGCAACTTTTGAAAATCAAACCGCATCTCGAACCTCAACTTTGAGCTCATTCGCTCGTCAGCTATACTATCATACCTCACAAGCACAGTGCCTTGCATCATGAAAATTTCATCCGTCTTCTTCTTCATCTCCGTCTTTGTCCTTTCCTCTTTGGCGCAAACGACACAAACCCTTTCGTATGACACCACGTATGACAACAGCGACCTCTCCCTTTCTAGCGTCGCTTGCTCGGACGGCGCCAACGGGCTTGAGAAAAAGGGATACACGACCCTCGGATCAATTCCTACATTCCCTAACGTTGGCGGTGTTTACACCGTGGCGGGCTGGAATTCCTCTGCGTGCGGGACCTGCTATACTGTCACATACGGAAGCAATACCGTTGCTATCTTGGCGGTTGACGCATCCAAAGTCGGCTTCACCGTCTCGGAGGCGGCGATGAACACCTTGACTGGTGACTCGGCTGTCCAGCTAGGAAGAGTGGATGTTACGGCAACCCAAGTGGATGTGTCAAAATGTGGCTTGTAGTTGCGCTGTGTCGGAGCGTGTCGGTATGTATGCTATTGCAAATCTGTTATGCCTCGTTGAACATTTGCCCCTTCAGGAAGTTAGGTGTCTGAGTGCCAGATAGACAATGTTGGCACTTGAGGACTTGAATCGCATATCAAAATTAGTTGAATAAACAAACGACAGATTCTTACTTGACGAAATTACTTTTGTATGTAGAATATGGTTACTTTGGACTTATCGACTTAATCGTACATACCTGGACATCGTACTCCATGGATAGTTACGCAGTGTCGTAGACTTGACAGTGTTATGGACTGGCTGTATGTAGATATCACATGCATATTCTTAGACAGCATTTCGTGGAGCTTCACCCTCGAAAGATGCATACCCTGCGTAAAATGTGAAGGAAGGAGGATATGATATGGACCCGACGCGATACCCCGACATACAAGGTGGTATCAATACATTTGAAGCTTGCACGATAGCAGGAATGAATGGCATGTTAGTCGAGAGCATGTTTATAGGCTATCGTACAAGAGATGATACAACTGCAGGCAGTGTATGTAGGTTTCAGACCCCCACCAACTTGACCTAGCAAAATTTAATTAAAGATTATTCCACCATCGATCATGATCTGCAAGGTTGTGAGTATTTGTGCACGGGCTCTCAAAGTAACACTTACACTTTGTCCTGTTTGTTATCTCACATGAAGACAGACAACGAAAAATGATCCATAATGCTTACCTGTGATAAAAATGAGATTCTGGCGAGGCAATGTAGGAGACCAGTCCTGCAACATCGTTCGGAACTCCCAATACCCGACACTGGTATTCTTCTTAGCCTACGGAGAAATGCTTGAACGAAATCATGAGAACAGCCTGCTCTGTCTACCATTTCGATATAGCCATTAGGATCGGATGATCCCGTTAGCTTCACGTTTGCCTCATTCAGGTCATCAACTTTAACGCTCAGCTTGCATCATCAAATATCTTATTTATGGCTTTACTCACACATAGTCGTCATAATTGGTCCTGGAGCATAGGCATTCACGGTGATACCATGGCGTCCAAGTTCGATAGCTGTCATATAATTACTGGTCAAATAATCGGAATGTAATGTACACAGACATCATACCAGCAGACTGTGTAATTCCTCTGACTGCAAACTTGGAAGCACAATACGCACTAAGGTGTTGCGCACCTGTGCGAAAGAATGTATGGAGCGTTAACATACGGATGGACGTACACACCTATTTTCCCTGCTCGGAGCTGGCGCCGATGATGCGGCGACCTCGTTTGTGGGTCTCATTCAAGGCGATCATCTTTCGAGCAGCGTATTTGTAGCTTAAAAACACGCCTGTAACATTGACGGCAAAGATCTTTTCCCAGTCTGCCAATGTAGCTAGTCAAGCAAAATCAGTACTATAATTTACAAGGTCACATTTCTTACTTTCGATCAATGGTGCGACTACAAGGATACCCGCATTTGCGACCATCTGGAATTGGCATGAACAATTATGAGAATAAATCGATGCTTGTAGATCTATACTTACGACATCCAGACCACCAAGCTCGGTTACGACACCGTCCACCATCTTACAAACGTCGTCCTCGACTGTGACATCTGCAAGAAGTACGCAAACCCTCCGTCCTGCATAAGTCCTCGTTATCTCCCGCGCGACCTCCTCGAGGTTCGACTTATTAGTAGGAATATCACTGAGTCCGATGTCGAAGCCATCGGCAGCCAACCTAAGAGAAATGGAACGGCCAATACCTTGACCAGCACCAGTGATTAGAGCAACACCTTTAGACATGGTAGCCAATGTGTAAGTCAGTGCTAGCACTACCGGGAATCACAGCCCGAGATTATAACTGTAAGACCAAGCATTTTTCAGGTAATGGGTCTTGAACACGTCACAGATCATTAGCATTCAGTAAATTCAATTGAAAGGCGGACCGGAGTTGCACATTTGAAAAAGGGTATAGCCGCCGCAGGATATGACTTTGCAGTCAATAGAGCTTTGAAGCGGCAACTGGGGGCATGATCAAAATCGATTATGCTGAGACTCGGGCCGACCGAGGAATAGTGACCTCGCGGAGTTATTATTTTGCAAGTCCACCTTCTGTATTTCAAAAGATGGAATTGACTTTTCTCATCCGTCATTGATACAACTCACTGGACACGGTGGCTCTAGTTAGCAAGCGCAACTTGAACTCCTACTAGGCTCGATAACTCGGACTCGAAGTCCATCCGAGTCGGCGCTGACGAAGCTATATTCCGAATCAGCTCTTCATCTCCAGGAAATTCAGGAATGTCACATCAGGAAAATGCAATTCGCTACGGAGTGCTCTGTAGCACTCTGTAGCACAATCCAACCCACTGATGCACTTCAGGCTGGTTATGGTCCAGGTGAGCCTAGCTAAGCACGGAGTTCGCAGTTAACTCAACTCCATCTTCTGTTCTAGTACGATTTCCATTCTACGCACATCATTTGCGAACAACATCCACCAAATGAACATCATCAGTATATGGTGCGCTGGCCTCATGTACTCTAAGTCGTGTACAATATTAGTAAGACTCTAGTAATATTACTAGGTTTGTGGCGCTGCCGAAGTGGCCCTAGTACCCACGACCGAACGCAGCTTTCCTCTCAACGCTCAACCACTCACAACAAATCGTATCACTACTAGCTTGCCTCTTATGAATCGAACAGCTCAGCTTGAGAAACGTTTTAACGACATTCTCAATGGCAGAGTTACCGCGGATGCACGGAGTTACGCTCTCTTTTTAGAAGCGATTTGTGCACAGCAAGACCCTGCGACCTGCATCAACAAAATCGTTGAGAGCTCCCATGGACCAAGCGCTGTTCAGGCTGCCATGCGTCACAATACTATTCCCAGTTTCTCAATGGAGCTGCAACCAAGCTTCTGTTATATCTCTTCCGAGCAACAGACCTTGCTGACGTTTTGGATCATTTACTCACCGCCATAGTTGATCCTCCCATTTTTTGGACTGCCTTCAGCCAAGCATTCGATCAAGGCGAGCTCAATGAACAAGCTCAAGAAGCATTTGCAGCACTCCTCCTTCGCCTCATGTGCCTCACTACTGGGAATACCTCATCTTATCATGACCTCGCAAAGAAGTCTAGTATCCTTACGAGGCTTCTCGATTCATCGCAATCGATTGTCAAAGACGCTGGTTACCGTATCCGACATATTCTTTCCACATTCACTGAGTCCGGTATACCCGTCGCTGCAGTCGGTGGTCCTGGTGGTCGCCATGATAATGATTTTGACAATTTCAGGGAGATCTCCATTCTTCCAACTGCAGACGAGATCCTCTGCCAGCAGCCTCCTTTCATTCGCCCGAGCAGCGTATTGGAGGATCCTGATGGCGAGGAAACTCGTACGGCTGACTACCTGGATAATACCTTCCGCTTGCTGCGTGAAGATATGTTATATCAGATGAGAGAAGTACTCCAGACCGTCATAGGGAAGAAGAAAGGGCGTCACCGTGGGCTCACCATGGACGGAGTCACACTCGACGGCGTTTACAGCGGTACAGATGACAGAAAAACTCGATGGGGCATCAAGCTCAAATGCCGAGATGATTTCAAGTCCATGAAGAGTATCCCCGTTGAGCAGCGCAAGATTATCTCGAAAAAGATCCTGCGGGCGTTAGAATTCTCAAACATCAGTCTCTCGTATGCATACTTTCGGGAACTCAAGTAATCAGTCTTGCAAGCGTTCACCGCGTTGAGGAACTACTTGCGCAGAAACCACCTATTGTCGTACTCCAACTGGAAGGGGAGGCTAGCATCTCAAAGACTCTCCTTCAGTTGCAATCATCCAACGCCATTCGACTCGTTCAAATTGACAGCGCCCTC
>JABCPU010001250.1:0-10320 GCA_016800925.1 Suillus spraguei
TTGCTGCTATTGACCACTTCGACAGATACAACACAGCTACAGCTGCTGGCTCGCGTCCTTTGACTCCCCATGATGCCCACAATCTCCAATACCAACTCCAACAGGCCATACAACATGCTGAAGAAAATCCAGATCTCAATCAGGACATTGATCCTGAATCAAATCCTCTCGAAGATATTGATGAGTACCAGGACATACTAGGTGAAGCTCAACCTGCTGAAGATGATACTGATCCTTTCTTTATTGTAGATGGACTTTGTGCAGAAAACACAACTGATCTCATGCACCTCCCAGGTCACCTTGTCTCAATTTATGCAGTCGTGTCATGGCTCCATTTACAGTTTCACCTCCCAAAAGTTGCATGCAACGCGCTGCTGGCCATATTCGCATGTATTCTACTCACCCTTTCACCCAATATAGAACCTCCATTTGTCACCCTGCAATCCAGCAATCGCGTACTCGGAGTCGACAAACCTATATATACTCTCCCAGTTTGTCCATCGTGTCGGGACGTGTTTCCACCTGCATGCTCCCTGCAATCTCATGATCAATGTACTTTGTGCAATGAGGACCTCTTCCTACCTGACAAGACTGCACACGGCAACCAGCGCTCCCTCAAGTCACCACTAATCAAATACCCTTACCTCCCGCTCTCAGATCAAATCAAGTCACTACTCAAAGTTCCAGGCCTCAAATCTATCCTTGATGGCTGGTGTTCTAAACAACGAGCTCCAAATCAGTACATCAATATATTTGATGGCAGTGTATGCAAGACTAAACTGAAGGCACTGGATGGTAAACTTTTTT
The DNA here is from genome assembly GCA_016800925.1 of Suillus spraguei. Taxonomy (NCBI): domain Eukaryota; kingdom Fungi; phylum Basidiomycota; class Agaricomycetes; order Boletales; family Suillaceae; genus Suillus; species Suillus spraguei. The sequence goes on from JABCPU010001250.1 coordinate 808, forward strand.
TTTAAACCTTCCCCATGAAAAAGCTGGTCCAGATGGAGAACTTCGTGTTGGAGTTAATCTTGGTGTTGATTGGTGAGCTTTCAACATGTTCCTCATTTTTGTTTGCGCTGAATCTCAATCAATAAGGTTCTCATACATACGAAGTAATATAGCGCCGTCACATTCATCATGCCCAACTTCCTTTTCCATCTGCAACCTTCCACCCAAATACCGGTGAGATCTCAGCAGGATGATTTGATTGTACAACACCATCTAACCATGTCTATAGGTATCGCACATCTAATTTGATGTGCACCAGCATTCTTCCTGGCCCCAAGGAGCAAAATCCAGATCAAATCCAGCGGTTTCTCCGCCCAATCATTTCTGTATGTGTTTTCAGTATCTCTACCTATAGGCTATGGTCCTAACTTTAGTCTTATCAAGTTCATTGTTCCTGGATCATGCGGTCGACTGCCCACAGATATTGGGATGCCATCAGGCGGTTCTTTGACTGCGGACCAATGGCTCCTCCTGGCGACCACTTATGGCCCAATAATTGTAAGTTTATATTATCTATGCGCCAGCGCTGTAGCTAATATACTTCATAGATACCTCAGTTATGGTCTACATGTCTACCATCTGACAGTGATGACCAAATTCTGCATCAGTGGGTCGCTATGATACAGAAATTGGAGAACAAAAAGGAAGCAGATGCTACCTGCAAACTCGAAGACAGGACCGCACTTGCAGAGGCCAAAAAATGTGGTAAGGAAGCTTTCGAAGCCAAAAAAGTTCGCATAGCCAGGGACAAGGTAGCTGCAGCCGAGGCAAAAAGCCAGGAGAAGCTACAACTCGCTGCCATCAAACAAACTGAGAAGGCTCAACTCGCTGCTGAGAAAAAGGCTAAGGCTGTTCAGAGAAAGGTACAAGTTCAATATTTATCTGATTTGTTGCTGATTATTTGAAGGGGAAACGGAAAGCCATTGAGCAAAATGTCGAAGGTTGACCTGAAGGTCAGCCCCGATCCCAGCCACCACCGACATCAAGTGCAACAGCTCATGAGCCAGTTGATGGTGATTTGGAGCCGGCTAGCACCAAATTCTCCCTTCACCCCGATGATCCCCCTAACTTCTTGAAGTTGTGCGCTGCACTTTGAATATTAATTAAACATCAACTTTGCGATCAAGAACTTGACCATGCAGACCACCTCCTTCGTGAATATTGTTCAGAGCTCATCCATGTAAGTCTCTCTACTTTTATCTCAAAGTCTCGACTAATGTCTCTTATTTTAAAGTTGTATAGATCTGTGGTGATTAAACCTAATCACCACTATGCTATGCATGTTGTCGAATGCACTCGCAATTTCGGTCCACTTCACGATTTTTGGACCTTCCTATTCGAATGGCTGAACAAAGTCCTCAAATCATTCAAGACAAAAGACAAATAACCACGCAAATGGCGAGTTGGAGACAACATTCTTCACCAAGTTTCAGAGGACATGCCACATAGGACGGATGGTAATGGTTTATTTTACTATACTTTCGCAACTTACTACAATTTTTTATACTTCCAGACTTTTTCTTTACTCAATCACAGCAAGACATCACTTCCGTGCACAGTTGCAGAAATCATGCTGAAAGCCTCGAATGAAGAACGAGGTACAGTCGCTGGCTTGATGGCGCTATCCAAAGACCTTGACAATGTAAATGCCGATGGTGAGTCTCATTTTCCTTGTGTATTGTGCAGAACTTATGAATGATATCAGCTGGTCAATCCTATGCCTTGAGTCCCCGCCATCAGAAGACATCAATGACAACAGATACTTATCGACTTCTCGCTCAAACGCTCTGCTTCCGATACCCTCTGGCACCAGTTTACTGCCTCTGTGATCGCACTGCTATTTTTTTCGACTACGTGGTCATCAAGGGGAAACGTTACTACGCCTCTCGTACTGTCAGATCAAACCGTTCTTCCTTTGTTCATGTCGTTATCCCCGCTGACAATCCTATTCATCTATACGGTGAGGTCTTGGAAATTTTCCAGGTCGATCAGTCTTGGCGTAGACATGTGCAATCACTCTGGTTTGCGCACGTTCGTTGGTTCAAACCATGGCAGGGTGATGCAGGAGTGGTATGGGTCAAATTGTGAGGGTACCATTTACATCTATTCATTACGAGTTAACTAACACTACACTATTTTCAGCACCGAGTCTGTGAGTGTGCGGCTGTGGACACTTGGAGAGTACCTAGAAGATGAAGTTCAGTTACCGCATCTCATTGATCCTGACTGGATTAATGGTCAGTTAGCAATGACTGTGTTCATTGGTGTTGAAAAGACAAAGGTATGGGCAACTATCAATCTTGCCAAGGTACGTCAAATGCTTTTTGAACAAGATAAATTGATCAGGTGATGATTATACACAGTAAAATGACTTATGCGACCAACAACAACTCGCTCAAGCTGCCATCTCATCAGCACTAGCGTCCATCTCTTTCTCATGCCACCTCTGAAGTTCTTGCAAGTATTCCTCATCTTCTTTTATCAATGCACCCTGGGCCATTTTCTCATAAAAGCCCATCAGCCATTCAGTACCATCAAGAAATTTATCGTCAGCATGGTCATGGGCCCAGACTGCAGATACCATAGACTTGAATGGTATGTTTTTCTTATGTGACTTTGGCTTGTTGTTGTTCATCTTTGCTGGTGCTAAGTCAAAGACCTTCTTGCAGTGCTTCTGTGTGTTGTTCATTCTGTGATGCTTGGTAGCTGGTGGTCGAGCAGTGTCATCTGCTGTGTCCATATCAGGCTCGTTGTGTTCCTCATTCTTCTGCATATTGCACAAAGACAACCAGCGCAGGAAGGCAACATACTGTATATTTAGGTGAGTGCATGCTTTTATTAGCAGATATATCATGATGCCAACTTACATCAACAGATCGCCATTTCGAACCTTCAACATAAAACACCAATTTTGCAAGCTTTGCTCTCTCCCACCTGGATAGCGTGTCTGCTGAAAGGTCCTCCTCAGAATCATAGGAAAGGATGTCAGAAGCAAAGTCAGTATCTATCATCGCAACGGCCCCTTTGTTCCCTGATTGAGTCTCATAGGCCAACGCAGCTTGACGGCATGATTTTGTGACCTATGATCATGTAAGTGACTGACATCTGATCATTAAATGAGAGACTCACTGCGTGACGATGTGAACACTGTCGCAGTCTATCTTTGCATTCCAGAGCTTTGGCCACCTTATTGTCATTCACCTGGTCACTTGCTTGCTTATCAATGTTTCGAAAGTACATCTTCACACACTCAGTGATGATAGCGTGGTCATAGTCTTCATCGGCAATCTCATGCTTGGCATTAGGATTCTCTCGGCACACCTTAACAACGATGTGAGTCTCATCGGTATCGATCAAATTGTCTATTTCATACCTTCTCATTTTCCCATACCAGGTTAACGATCTCCTTGATGCACAGTGTGTTGACATCGTCATCAATGTTACCAAGCCAGTTCGGGTGCCATACTATCTTGGTTGATACCACCTCATGAGGTTCTCCATTACCCAAAGGTTTTACAGCTCCCAACAGCTTTATGTGTTTTGATTTGCTGAGGCATGGATCAATATCACAAAGTTCGAAAAAGTAAGGGTGGATTATTGGCTGTGCATGCATAGTAAGTCTATTGATCACCGTTGTAAAGATACAACCTAGCTTGGGCTGTAGATAAACCACTGCCTAAACTAGTATGTTAGTCTTGTGCTCCATCTAGTCTGCTTCACTTGTAAGAACAAGAGCGTTCGACCCTAAAGGGGGATGCCTATTAGTGTGGTCAAGTTCGAGTCTAACTTATTTGCGAAACAAGCATCCGAGTCAGCGGTAAGTTGCCGTGGTCAGTGATGATACTGCCGGAACTAGCATCGTGCGTTGCGGTGCTACTGTCGTCGAGATAAAGTCAGTAATGGTTGCGTCTAGCGAGTGATGTCGAGCGGTGGTCTCAGCGGTAGTGGTAAGGTTGCGAGCAGTGCAAAGAAACAGTAAAGAAGTCTGCAGTACTTTCAGCAGTAAAGTAGCGGAGCATGAGAAGTTCAGTCAAGAGTAACAATCAAAAGTCCAGCGGTATGCCGGTGGTAACAGAGAACGAGTGTGATGTATTAACGAGCAATAAGGGAACTTTAAAGACTATGTCCACTACTGGGTTGATCCAGAGCTAGACAATAATCCTGACCTATAGTACATGTAATGGTGTAAAATCAGGTGCTCTATCGTGTGGGGTACGTGGTGCTTATATCCTAATTCATATGTACTCAGAATACTCTAGGCGAGATCAGTAGCGCTGGAGTGTAGTAACCGCCATAAGTATACATAGCGCAAGGCGCTGCGGCACGAGGCAACATGTAATAACGCTTGCCATGGAATCAGTGATAACGAACAGGAAACAAACTATGCACCAAATGGAGCTATGTGGACGCGGCAAGGACATGGAAGGACATTGGTTCGTGGAATGAGGTGCGGTAGTCGGTACAGTGTGCAGTAAGCGTGGGATGCTGCCGGTACTGCTAAAGGGGTAAGAAGGCCATGGACTAGTGGTAACTCCTGTAGACGTGAGACGAGTGTCAAAATATGGGGTTTTAAGCCCAGCACCAATATGTTCGTTACACCATATAGTCTGATTGACAAGCATACTTTCAAGGCTGCATGCAAGTTTGATACATTTCTATTGCCGAATTTTTTCTTGTTCTGTTGGTCGTCAAGAACTCCTTGATGGCTTCTTCATTTACCTGAATGCATGCCTTGAGTGAGTCGTTCGATTGTCAAAACTTGTTATTGGAAAATAGCAGGTTCTGAGTGACATCCTTCAGGTTTTGCACTTCGGATACAAGATGGGCTACAGTTGAATTCAAGGCTGAGTAATTCATGGGGGTATCAAGATTGTTGTGAGGTGTGCTGCTATGATGTCCCATTTGATGCTGATGCATTGAATAGAATGGTTGGCTGCTGTAGTTCTGGGGCTTATTATAGCCATCCATTGGAGTCCCGCCATGCTGCATCACTGGACCCACAGACTGTCCTCGAGATGATGTCTGGCTTCCAGAGAATGGTGTTGGAGTCCGACCTAGGTGCGGTGTTCCTCCCTAAAATGACAAATGAGAGCTGACACCAGTATTTCTCATAGCCAGATGACATACAGCCTGCAGAGTTGCTGCAGCTCGGTAGGGATACAGCGGTATCATCCCCATCTTAGGTGAATTCAAATGCGAAGGGCCTGGGTTTAGGTGGACATCCTGCTGGTGATGCTGAAAGGATCCAGGTGCAGGCTACATGTTTGCAAGTAAGTTTTTATTGAGTTGTGTTACTATTGGACTAATTACTGTTTGTGTAACAGGTCCATCCTGTTGTCCCCCCATCCCAGCACTAAAAAATTTGTCACGCCGGGGCAAGCCGTGGTTCAGAAGGCCGAGGGATGAACCCCCAGGATTGAACTGGTGACTGTAAGGCTCTGGCTCAGTTCCGTGGCGTATCGCTGGACTAAATTGGTTTTGCAGGTCATTGGGAGCTCTACTAGGCTGTCGCTGTCCTTGACCAGGATACATGGCATTACTAGTGGGCAGCATCGAGCCGTGGGGAGGAAGCAAGAGAAAATCTGGAGCTGTATGGAGGATCCCTAGGAAGCATGAGTAGCGCATGCACAATAGTATTAATCAGATAATAATCAGACTTGTTTCCTATTCTAATCAGAAATCAACTCGACCTGCAAATCCCTAAATTCTGATGTCAGATTAGACTGTAGTGTGCTTATGGAGAGCCCGCAAACCCATTGTTTCCGGTGTTGAGTTTGTGTGCTGCAAATGTACCTTTCCTGATCCTAACATTTGGAGAAACATCTATTTTCATACATCGTGTTACTATCCTATTATAGGTTCTATTCCTTCTCTAATCTGGTCCGGTTATTGTCTCTTTTCTGCAGTGATTGTTCTAAGTCCTGGGTACCGAGTCCTGGGTGCCAGAGCCCTTCAGTGACAAACTCCGTACTATACGGGTCACCCGACCCACATAATATCCTGTCAAAGATGGGCCAGCGGATGATGGGCCGAGGTTATGTATATCCTCGATGTTGACGGATGGGCTGGGGGGAATATTATTTCCAATGGAGACGGGTGGGCCGGGAGACTTGTATTTTCGGGAGAGACGGGTGGGCCGAGGGAAACATGATTTCTGATGTTGACAGATGGGCCAGGGGGATATAATCCCCGACAGAGATGGGTGGGCTCATCTGGGTAGTATGTAGAGTAGGATATTATAGACAGCTGGGCTGAAGAGAGATGCAAGGCAAATATTATTGCATAGACGGGTGGGCCAAGGTGAGAGAATATTACATATACGGGTGGGCTGAGGTGAGAGAATATTACATATACGGGTGGGCCGACGTGGGGTGTATTACATAGATGGGTGGGCTGAGGGTGCAGTAAAATATTTATTGCATAGACGGGTGGGCCAATGTGGGGGAATTTTACATAGATGGGTGGGCCGAGGTAAAATATATTACATATATGGGTGGGCCTAGATATGTATCATAAAGACATACAGCTGATGTAGCCACCAGAGAATCAAACACATAGGATACATGCACCCTATGAGTGCATATACCTACCATCAACCACCAAAATCTAAACCCTGAAGCACAAAACCTGAATTCATCATGTCTGACATTCATCGATAATTGAGGTGCCGGGTGCCAGTGCCAAGTCCTGAATCCAGGAACTCAAAACTGGAGATGCAAACTAGAGATTTCCTGAATTCCAGATACCCGGACACCCGAAACACAACACACAAGGTGAAAGATTTAAAGTCATGTGTGGAGTCATCTAGTGCTGAGTGCCGGGTGTGGGTGCAGAGTACTGAAACTAGAAACTAGAAACTTGAGATTCAAGACAAAACAGACATCTACCAAAAATGTGTGGATCAAAGTTTTGTTGTTGCCTGACATGTGTCTGAGTCCCGAGGACCGAACCCCGAAATTGTAGACTACCGGATTTCGGGATTTTGGGTTTGGCACTCGAGATTTGAGATTTGAGATGAAAAAGATATCTACCAAAAATGTGTGGATCAAAGTCATTATATTGCCTAACATTGTTTTCGGTCTCAAGTGCAAAAGCCCAAGTACCGAACCACGAACCCCTAAATAGTAGACTACCAGATTTCGGAGTTCGGAGTTCGGCACTTAGAATGTGTGGATCAATAGGTGTCTATTGCCTCACATTGTTCTGAGTCCCAAGTCGTGAGTGCTGGGTGCCGGGGTTCAGGGTTCAGCACTGACAATATGTTGCTCAAGATCTTTCACATTATGAGTACCAAGTCCTGAGTGCCAAGTGCCGGGTGCCGGAGTTCGGGGTTTTGGCACATAAAATATGTGGATCGAGGTCTTTCACATTGTTTTGACTGCCGAACCCCGAGCTCCAGCACCCGGGAGTTAGCACAATGTGAGGCAATACCATGATATTGATTTACACATGTTGAGTGCCGAACCCCGAGCTCCGGCACCCAGGAGTTAGCACAATGTGAGGCAATACCATAATATTGATTTACACATGTTGAGTGCCAAACCCCGAGCTCCGGCACCCGGGAGTTAGCACAATGTGAGGCAATACCATAATATTGATTTACACATGTTGAGTGCCGAACCCCGAGCTCCGGCACCTGGGAGTTAGCACAATGTGAGGCAATACCATGATATTGATTTACACAAGTTGAGTGCCGAACCCCGAGCTCCGGCACCCGGCACCCGGAGCTTGGGGTTCAGCACTCACTTGTGTAAATCAATATCATGGTATTGCCTCACATTGTGCTAACTCCCGGGTGCCGGAGCTCGGGGTTCGGCACTCAACATGTGTAAATCAATATCATGGTGTTGCCTCACATTGTGCTAACTCCAGGGTGCTGGAGCTCGGGGTCGGCACTCAACATGTGTAAATCAATATCATGGTATTGCCTCACATGGTAACCCAGCACTCAGTGATCGTGATTCGGGACTCAACTTTGTATTGCCTCACATGGTTCTAACTCATGGGTGGCGGGGTTCGGGGGTCGGTGTTAAAATATGTGGATCGATATCTGTCTCATTGTTATGAGTACCAAGTCCTGAGTCCTGAGTGCCAGGTGCTGGAGTTTGGGGTTCGGCATTCAACATGTGTACATCAATATCTTTGTATTGACTCACATTGTTCTCACTCCCGGGTGCTGGGGTTCGGGGTTGGGTGGTTAAATATGTGGATCAATATCTTTCACATGGTTATGAGTCCCGAGTCCAGATTCCCAACTGCCGGGTGCCAGAGTTCGGGGTTTGGCACTCCCCACGTGTAAATCAATATCTTGGTATTGCCTCACATGTTTCTAACTCCTGGGTGCCGGGGTTCGGGGTTCAGTGATAGAAAATGTGCATCGACATCTTTCACATTGTTATAAGTTCCAAGGCCCGAGTCCCGAGTGCCAGGTGCCGGAGTTCGGGGTTTGGCACTGAACATGTGTCAATCAATATCTTTGTATTGCCTCACATTGTTCTAACTCCCGAGTGCCAGAGTTCGGGGTTCAGCACATCAAATATGTGGATCGATATCTGTCACATGGTGATGAGTCCCAACTCCAGGGTCCTGGGGTCTGGGGTTCGGCACTTAAGATATATGGAATGATATGTTTCACAATGTGACCCGGCACCCGGCACAAGGTAACTCGACAGAGATGTTTCAAATTCTTTAAATTGTGTGTTGTATTTCAGGTAGCTGGATATCCGGAAGTCGCGAAATATCCATTGTGAATCTCCATTGTCCAGTTCCGGATTTCCGGACTTGGCATCCAGCACTGACATTCATTCAAACATTGTATATACATCTATGAACATACACTTATGTAGCCATTTCACCCTCATCAGCAGAGGGTTCAACCTTCACCTCAACATCCATATCATCAGAATCATATTCTGGGACAAGGTTGCCTGGATCATCTGGGTCCACAAGTTCGCCGGACGTTTGTGGACCCTCAGGCTGAATCTGGCTCAGCTCAAATATGAGACCCTCAATGATAGATGCAGGCTGGACTTTCGGAGATGGAGGCTCCATTCCTGCCATATCCAAGTCAATGAGGGGAGCAAGTGCAGATGGGAGGGGTGAGATGGACAGGGGGACGGATTGATCAAGCAAAAAGGTTGCATTGACAGGAGAGTCAGGAAGTGGAAATGAAGGGTGCCAGTCCATGACTTTGCGACGAAGGCCCTCATGGAGGTGTTGCAGGGTATCAATCTTACCATCCTGCTCCGCCACACGAGCCTCAAGAAGAGCAATTCAAGCGGCACCATCCCGAATCGCAATTGCCATGGAATGGAGATCCGGCATGGGCACATCGAGTGCCGGATGAGGCACTGCGGCGCTTGAAGACGGAATAGCTAAGTGAAAGATAAGGTCAGATGGTCATAGACAATTGGGGTGACTCACAAGCTGATGCAGGTGCAGGTGTCTGTTACAATCGTACGTGCCCCTATTCAT
>JABCPU010001251.1:0-10319 GCA_016800925.1 Suillus spraguei
GTACTATTAAAACTAATACGTCTTATTGTATGTTTATTCGTGCTCGACCCGGATGAACTGAGTCACATGATACGAATTTCGAATTTCGCTGTCCAAACAGACCTAACAAATAAAACTCAGTCATTATCTTGGTACGACGTATGTATGAAAAAAGATATGACTATGCTAACTTTCACTGATGATGTACCGGTTGTGTCGTCTTTTCAGACTTGATCAAATCTCGTTTCGGCAGTGACTCCTGATACCAGAACATTCCGGCAGGCTGCACAACCCACGCAAAGGACGCATCATCAACGCTACGTCATTAAAGTGGGGAAGATTTTACGTGTCATTTACGTCTGACAAAACCAGGCTTCAAGATGCGTTGCGCCACTTCAGCGTAGACTTAAATTCTGTGTTAGCCGAGGCACGAGGCTAACGCAGAATACCAACAGGGAAACAACTCTCATCAACCCACATTCCAATAATAATGAAACCCATCATGGACCTCCTCTTCCCCCACTAACGCGATAGCATGTCTACAGAACCTCCCATGACTTCCCCTCCTCTACCTTCACCAAATGGAATAATAAATAATCATTCCAATGCTCAACTCGCTCATCTACTTCATAACAGTTATTGCGACAATGACAGGCTCACAAAAGAACTCGGAAACACAAAGAAACGACTAGAAAAAGCAGAGCGTCTACTAGCAGAATTTCAAGCTGCAACCGTCAACGGTGCTCCCCTCTCAGGCGAGGCTCGCCGTGTCATCGAAGAAGCTGAGGCACGTGTAGCCCATGCCGATAGACAGAGAGACGAGGCAGAAGCACGTAGACGAGTTGTTCTCGAATCTTACGAAGAACTTAATAAATATCTCGCCGCCATTGAATCTCGTGCTGCAGACGCACATGCTGGTTTTCAGCGCATCTTTAGAGATGCAGGCGGTCATCTTGTCTTGACTTCAATCCCAAATCAGATTCCGCTTGACTACAGCCCTTATTCTGCAAACCCCAGCATCACCGTAGAACCCCCACCTCGTTCATACCATCGATCTCATCATCGCTACACCTCCTCGTCACTTAGTTTCTGTAGGGTTATAAGCATACATAGGGATACCAGTAAGAGAGAAACCGTTACCAGGCGTTTCAGGTGTTCATGAAGACATGCAAGCTGACGTCGTCGGTGAAGATTGCCTGCCCAGCACCCGCGGCTTGTGCAGTGCCATACATCGATGTCAACATGTGCGTCGTTGACGGATTGAGCTTCGATAGCGGGAACCGAGCTTGACTGCCACCCTGGTCACAGACGATATAACGTGGTGTAGGGAAACGGTCGACCAGTAAGTCCTGTGCACAGCCGTCAAAGTGAGTCAGAAGCGCAAAGCTGAATTGTCGCACCTGAGCATCTGTAACAGGGTTTTCCAACAGCTCTTTGAAGTTCTTATACCCATCCTGCTTGGTAACCTGCCTTCCTCCATCGGGCCACCGTTTCACTGTGGAATTATTCGTTAGTCTAAAGCTGACAGGATCCTCTTTTCTGTAATCTGCAAACTTAGAGACGGATGAGCATGCGGTCGAGCCAGCGTAAAACATCTGAGATGAGTCGTCTATTTCAGCCTTGAAGACAGCTATCCTTGCCATAAGTACGGCAGCGGCTTCTTGGTCGAAGGACGAAGCAATGCTAGGAGAGTTCGCTTCTGCAAAATTCCGAGCGATTGTGGTGACACGCAAACGCATTTGCCCAGACGAGTGCTGATAATGGGTAACGAATTGAATAAGACCCCTTGATCCGGGGGACAATGGCTGGCCCGCAGGAAACGACCTCGAAGTAAATGCAGCAGATGTCCTAGGTGTGATGGAGTTGATTCGCCAGGCTGATGTTTGACCAATACGATTTCCGTCTCGCCAACGCAGGCAGATTTCTTCCCAGCGGAGATTGCATGTCCGATAAGGCCAGAAACCTTAGTTCTTTATGTCTAAATAAATTCAAGTCAAAAAGTTATGTAGAGTATGCGAGGCGACTTGCCTGTACGTCGAACGTCGCATTAAAATCCATCTGCAAGAAGTCCTGGTCGTCCTTATTGAACATGCGCAGGAAGCTTTGCTTGAAAATCGACGTGGCAAACGAATCAGATAGACGATGACACCGTTCGTCGAGTTGGGTAACGACTTCATCTCCAGCAAGCCCACTTGATCCAAGCAGCCAGCAAATAGATCGACAGTGGCCATTATTGGATGCTCTCTTCGCCAGACTTCATAGAACTAAAACAGAGAAACTATGATGCCATCGAACATTGTTTCACTAATCTAGGAAACCTTTAATGCACGTTTGTAGTGCTTGACGCTGTCCCGTTCGATGTCGTGATGAGAGCGGATAGGTTCCTTGAGTTCGTTACTGACAACCATGCCTGGACCCTCCGTTGCATGTCCACCCGCGAAAACCATGATACGTGCGCCCGTGTTAGGGAAAGTCGTCTGAGAGATATGTTGTCACGTGTAACTCTTCTCACCACAATTGCTATACACACCTCCAAGAGTCCAATGGCTACACTGACGGCCACACCAGTGCAACGTAAAGCGCGCTTATCATTGGCAACGGGCCAAGGGTCACGAGCGAGTGCCTCCAAATACCAGTGAGTTGGAATTCGCATTGCTGGACAGGAAGCAAGAAGCGGGCGGCTCCAAAAGCTTGTTGGGGTATGGGTTGGCCAGCGCGGGGTGCAGCACGAGTTGTTGTACTGAGTCCAAGCATGTCCTGAATCTGTTTCTGCGTGTATTCCTTGCCGCCACGGAAGACGTATGATTTACTGCACTCTGCATGGCCCAGTTCGTGAACTTGTGTCTATTAGTGAAGGCAATGAGCTTAAACAATGAAATAACAAATATGTGCACGTACCATTGTACCAAATGTAACGAGACCAACTAATGCATATGGTGGGATTAAGCTGAGACTGACGACAAGGGCATCGCGGAGTGCTTTGAGGCCTTCAGTATCAGACAGGTGTCGACGACAAAGAGGAAGACGGGTGGAGCCTGAGCGGGACGAGATAGCGTGTACTCGATGGTCGTGTACTTTGGAAGCAGTTCGGTGGGTAGATTGGTGTTAGAGATATCTTTATAATGTGGCGGGAAAGCATTGCGGGTCAAGCAAAACGGACAAATCCATAGTCTTCCTCTGATATCAATTTGGCTGTATGGCACATCATTAGTAAAATTTAAGGAAAGAAGAGAGAAAAGACATACGGATTGAGAATAGCACGACAAGGTGGTTTACACGTCACGGGTTCGTATAATACTGGAGGAAGATCTTCTTGCTGCTTCAATGGTATTAAAGCGCTGATATCGGGACCACAATCCGCGTCGACGTCTTTGATATGCTCCGTTCGAAGGTCTGAATGCTCTTCAAGCGTGTTTTGTGCTTATATTGACATGAGCTGTAGTTGATCGTGAAAAGGTTTCTGCCGCTGTCAGGGGCAATATCCATTGATGGGGTAGCTTGCAACGCAATGAGATAGTTCTTTTGGTAGTGCTGACTCGAACGCGGCGCGGCGCGCTGAACTTTCGTATCGACAAGGTGACTGTGGCCTTGACTTAGTTTACAGCATAAAGTCATCGTTGCGGTGTCAGCCGAACAACCGGCCCAGCCGATACATGGCCAGTCGCATATGAACACGAATACTACGAGGTTGCGAATTATGGCACATGGTAAAGGATTAGAAGGACCAGTGCAATTCATGGAGATATATGGATCCAATAACCCAGACCACACGGATTGTTTTGGTCGACTGCCTGACATGATTAGAGCTGCACTCGATCTCAATGTCATCCGTTACATGAAAACTAACCAAGCCTGCTTCTCTCAACAAACGTACCCGATGATCATAACGAACCTAGGCCGTAAACTGATCAAACCAACTCACGATCCCCCTAGCGCTCTCCTCCTTCGCCCAGCCTGTATCCAGTACTCTCTCAATGTTTGGATGCATAAGAAATTAAACCAGGCCACTCACGTTCGGTGTCAATAGCCAAATCACATCGTACAGCAAACCCATGTTTGACGCCTGAAAAAACCTGGAAATGATACGTGGATTTGCGAGCGACCATGATGTCTTCTGCACGTCGACGCGAGGCGAGCGGGAATGTGTGGTCTTCCTCTACAATATAAGAATAGAATTATGAATCGGCGGGCTTAACAGCGATTGCAAATATCTATAAGAAGAAGTTTTTACCTGCGCAAGAGAGAAGGAGAGGTCCTGTATTGATGCAACGATTTGTATTTGGTTAAGGCAGCCAAATGGTATATCAAGCACAAGAAACATACCGTCAAGTTTCTCAAAGTGGCTTTCGTCGAGGAATGCAGGGTGGGCCAGTGCTCCTAGTGACAGTCCCTGTGTGGGCATCCTTCTTGAAAGCTGTCGAATCACTCACCAGCCACTACAGATCCATCAGAACTCAAATCCATGACGAACGAGGCTCCGAAGCAGTACCCTGACCATAAGAATTCAACGTCTTTTTGGCGTGATTTTTATATTGACGTACCGACAGCACAGTATTTGGTATTCTCCTTCCCTGTACATACCATGTACATATTTCGGCAACTGGGAAGCAACCAGAAACAAAGCACGTACCATATTTTCCTTTCACTGCATCTAGCCAAGCGGGGAATGCATCTATAGCAGGTTTGCGGGAATTGTCAATCCACGCCTGGCGATGATCAACCTGCAGGTGGTTCGTCACGGAGTCGCCAAAGAAATAATCAGGCCCAAGGACAACGTAGCCTTTTTTATTCATCTTATTTTCATTTCACAATGTACAATGTTGACAATGGGACGCACCACAAGACGCAAAATAATCTTGAATCAACTTATTGTTAATGAAAAGCGGGCCCCACACGTCTGCCAGGAAGAGGATCACTTTCTGTGTGGGAGCAGGAGGATCGGAGATGTATGTGGAGATTCCACCGAGGTCCTCAATACGGCCAACGGGCGTGCCCGTGTGTTTTACACCAGAGAAGCAGCAGCTACCAGGGGCAGAGGCGAGTGTAGGGGACATCGTTGATATTCTGCGTAGAGGTGAACATCCTTTGAAACGTAGTCTTCGTGTGACCTTTATACTTTTGGAGTAGGAGAGCAAGCCTACTAGGCATCTATGGTGTATGGTGAACTTTGTGATCATCCGACCTTCATAGAAGCATTCACGTGGACGACTCGGGATACCGGATGTCCGTATGTTCGATGTGGAATTGTAGATTACTGCTCAGCGCTCAGCAACGACTTCCTGGGTTAATTATAGCTACTTACGAAATTCAAAGTCTTGTCCCAGACTCGGCTTCCGGGCCAGTTGCCACTTTCCCAAAATTCAAAGTTTCGCCTTATCTTGATAACATCTCAGCTGTAGCCCTTCTTTCTATCTTGCCCTAGCAGTACTAGTGTCATCATATTCACAGCCTAACTAGGTTCGTTGAAATTCGATTTCCTACTAATGGTTCACAACTTCACTTTCATCGAAAGCTTGTATCGTACAAGCATCTATCGTACTTGCACTGAGCGCTGAACGCTGAACTACAACATGGAAATACACGTGCAGATCACCCAAGCGTTCTGTTTCACCTGAACTCGCAGTCCCCTCGCGTTTTCTCTCACCACTCATTCTATCGACCACCTAACCCATCCTCGATCCTTGTAGTTTTCCTTGATCGCACCATCATGTTTTTTGTTAGAAAGAAAAGCAAAGGTCGATATATCAAACTTGAAGGTGAGTTGCTCCATACCACCTTCGTATCTGTTTCCTATCCTCACTCTCTATCTACAGTTATTGGCGCAAAGAATCTTCGAGTTCCCTCCACATGCGTCATTGTTGAGTCAACGAGACGCTGAAAATCAGCCATCGGAGTCCTATCGTCCATACTTCCACACTGGGTGCAAGCTTTTGCCCTCTCCTCCCCGGCATCACAGCGTCCATCGCAGAGTGACTATCCAGTCCCAGGCTTTCAGTTACCCTTGGGTGCAATCTTCCATATGTTGGGTATTTGCAACATCCATAGATCTAGACGATATTGCGAACGCAGCCTCACTCATTCTCACCATTACATGGTCACCGACCTCAGACATTGCGTCTCACTGTCAGCGGCTTCGAGACACAATTTTGACTTGTTTCTAACCAGCCAGAGCTGCGTTTGAGGCAGTTACAGGCGACCAGTTCCCGTTCCTTGTCAAGTCAGCCCGGCGGGCTGCATTGAACTTGAAGCTTTATGATCAAGCTGAATGCATCACCGCTTTCTCCGACATTGTAGAATGCATAGAACAGAAAGGTATTGATATTTCGGCAGCCGATGAGTCTTGAGAATATTCGCAAAAATGTCGGTCATAGTGGTGGAGAAGCTAGAGTATTTACAATACCAGATTAGTCCCCAATAAATATATGTTCTTCTCTCGTTCTCTACCAGCTACTAGACCACAGTAGAGTTCCGTATATTACATACGTCCGCTTAGTGAGCCTCAACTTGCGCATGAGCTTACTAAGCACCTTTTGACCACCACATTTGCACAAGGCACTTTGCTATGCTAGAGTTTTTGCCTTTTCACTCCGGACTATTGATATAGCGTGTGATATATGGCACACCAGGTGACGATCCTTGTTCTTATGTGGGTCGTGTATGTTCCAAATCCCGAAATGACTCAAGACTCACTCGAAGAGATCTATTTCAGGCGCGCATATCGGACCCATCACTCCTCTGTCTTGCGTATCAATCCAACGAATGTGTTTTCATGCTCACTCTCGACAATATAACCTGTAAGTTTGACGTCAAACACTATTCGATTGATCGCTTACTCGTCCAAGCATTAAGCCCCATCTATCTTCCGTGACTCCGTCTACGAAGTATACTGTTTTCCTGCTGCCTATTCTTAGTGGCATTCCTACTCTTTAAGAACTTGAAACACTTCCGGAAGTGGATGCATGTTTGATAGACCAAATACCTCGAAAGTCACAGGAGGGCTAACGATGATCCATCATGCACAACGGCAGCGTCCGGTTGAGTTAGACCGACCAATGGGCGATCTGCATTGACTCATCTAATATCCTCAGTGAGAGAACCAGAGATATTCTTGATCAATTTCAATTTTGAGGCTTAGTTGAACCCTGGCCGCGCGCAATGTACTTTTATGAGTACAGTCTCGATGTCATATTGCACCGTTGTAGTAAGTATTTTGTCGGTCAAGCATCGTGAACCGTAACTGACGGTATTTTACTGGCTGGCTTTTTTCTAGGGTCTTGACGGATAATTCGTTTCGCAAATGAATTCAATCGATAATGTGGGCTTGGCGCCGAGAGTCTTCGTGGGGAATTGGTCCATATTGCTGGATATGCGCCGAAGGGGGGATTCTCTCCGAGGGCTACCCAAGACAACTGAGTCATTCGACAGCGAGGTCACAAACTCCACTACTAAGCGGAAATCGCAAGAATGGTAAACAAGCGACTCAAATTTCTTGTGAGCTTAATCAGCTCACGAACCAAGCTTAGCCGAATTACTTCTATTTGGAGAAGAGTGAAAAGCAGTTTGAGAAGCTGGACTGTGAGTTGATACAGTCTTACCGTGTTGAAGCGTTTGATTTCTTGGCAAAGACTTTGACAGCCTTTTCATCGAGACACCACCCCTATGTTTCTGTCCATCCGGCGGTCCTGCCAAACGCATCAGCGCCGACATCGGAATTAAATTCTGACTCTTCTGTCCGTGCAGAATGGATACCTTCTGTTGACACTCAGATAGCTTTCTGGACGGACTTGGGGTGGCGACAAACTACCAACGTCATATCGTGTTTCCACAGCGCACTCAAAACTCCTAGGGCAAATGGAAGAGCAGGCGTGCCTCATTGAACTATGCCTTGAGGCTTGAGCAACCACATCCGTAGATAAATTGGATCTGGATTATTAGCGGTGAGTCCTTGACGAAAGTTGCATCAAATGTCCGAGTTGGTGTTTTTAGTCATTGTGTGGCATTTACCTCCTTGGCGAGACTTGCACGTCAGTCATCGTGGCATCGAACACTCTTGCTGAGCCTTCCAAGCATTCCGTTCTGGTCCGAGTCACATCAAGTGAACCAAGTGCCAGAAGTGAAGAGACCGTTCATGGTACGCCGCACGAGCATCGCATGGAAAGTCATTACTTGGCACGATCGCCATACACTTCCTTATCGGAGGCGTCAAGGCGTGATACAGCGGATATCGAGGGTGCAAACGCCCACTCCAAGAATCTGCGAAGTTGATTTCGGATCAGCATAACCGATGCACGATGGCAGCCTGCATATTTAAATAGTTGTGATTTACCATTTATCTCCCTCATACTTCTCCACATACCGCTATGGTCCAGACTGATGAAGCCCATAATATTTCGTCGTGCTCGCGAAGGAGCAAGATATCGAGCTCCTTACTCTATATTTACGAGTTGCGAGAAATGCTCATAGTAACTCTTGCATCCATAGCAGGGTTGTTAGGTGAGCAGATTGTTGTTCCTCGACATTGAAGCTGTTGCGAGCACTTTTTTTTCAGCCGCTGACGGCGTATATATACCTTCCTGCCATTCCACTGATCGCGACTGCGTTTAACAAGACTGTTGAGCTTACCAACCTCACGTAACGGTTTATCTGGTGTTTATGGTGTATGTCAGTGAAGCCTGCTGCATGCTGTTTGTGTCCGGGCTCATTGTGATTGCTCAAAGCACCCATGTTCTGGGTACACTTGCAGATCGTATGGGCAGGCGGCCAACATCACTTGGATGTTTATTTGTTCTCAGCCTGCTTGTATCGGTCTGGCGTTCGTACCGACATCATACTTTTGGTTATTGATGATTCTTCGATGTCTCCAAGCGGTTGGTAGCGCTAGCACTCTCACGATCGGTACGCCACCATATATGTTTTATTTTTTGATTTATATCATTCCCTACAGTGCTGGCATTATTGCAGACATCGCTACTCCCGCGGAGCGAGGCGGTTTCTTCGGTGTCTTCACAATGGTCCACAGGTATGTGCAAGAACACATAATTGACTGTGTAATAACTGAGTTTCAAAGGTTGGACCCGCATTAGGACCGTTATAGGAGCGCTCTTGCGGATAAGCTCGGATGGAGTGAATCAATTGCCCGCACAAATAGAACAATTTTTTTGCTTATGCGGTTCATTATTCAGATCCATTTTTGGTTCCTCTGTATCTCCAGTTCAGCGTGTTTTATTGTTATGGTCACGTAAGTCGCGATATTTGACGTTATTCTCTCTAACGTAGCCGGGGTGTTAGGTTCCTTCCGGAGACCTTGCGTAGCATCGTCGGAAATGGTAGTGTCTTTCCGCCTATCCAGTATCGTCCTCTATTACCCTTTATGGGGCGTGGCCACAAGGATTCTGATGTGGATTGTCTGCCTGCTCGTAAATCTCACAACCCTTTCCGTCTGTTCGCATGTGTCGATGTCTTGAACCTCCTGGTTTTCAATGGCATTCAATACGCAGTGTTCGCCGCTATCCTAGCGACCATATCTTCATTATTCAAAGAAAACTACCCTCACCTGACAGAGACGGATATTGGGATTTGCTATCTGGCCTCTGGAGGCGGACTTGCACTGGGCGCAGTATTCAGTGGCAAGCTCATGGACTGGGATTACAGGACTGCGAAGCAGCAACTGATTCATAATTTTACGCCAGAGAAGGGTATCCCGGGTCATATTATAAATGATGATTTTTCCCATCGAAGCAACAAGGCTGTGATTTTTTTATCATATTCTGCGCAGCTTGCACTGGGTATGGCTGGTGCTTTCAAGCCCGAACGACCATTGCAGTACCTCTTGTCCTCCAATTCGTCAGTGAGTGATTTTTTTCGACTCTTACTCATAGTCTAGTCCTCATTGTTTGGTTACATAGTCGGATTTTCGGAAATTGCTATGCTCACTACAATTCAAACGCTTTTGATTGACCTTGTACCGTCGCAAGGCTCTTCGGTGACTGCGTGTGTGAGTGTGTCTACTTTCTCTGATGTACAGTATTTTGATGACAACTACAGAATAACCTTATACGGTGCTCCATGGGAGCGTTGTTGGTCTCCGTGATTGACTTGCTACTTCGCAAGATTGATGCTGGGTGGACATTTTTCTTCTAGGAGGGGTATGTTTTTATCTCGATACCCCTGGTTTGGCTGGCAGTGCGTATTGGACCACCTGTCGTGCTGGCAGACGTGTGCGTCAGTCTTCATCCTAAAACTGACAAAGCGCACAGTGGGTTCAGGAGACGCAATGATATTTTTGACTTTTGCAATTCGTTGTCGAATTAAAATTATGTCTATGCACTGCGAGAAGCGCT
>JABCPU010001252.1:0-10262 GCA_016800925.1 Suillus spraguei
GTATGTGTTAAGCCGATGGCAGGGATAAAGAAAGTACTAGGCCATATATCATGATATATAGTACATAATCACAAGAACTAGCGTAATTCTGCTATCGACAATCACATTGTTATGTTTAGCCTTATTGAGCAAAGAAGCTTCCCTGATTTTCTTACAAAATTTTATGATTGAGAAAAGGTCCTGATTTCACTCAAACTTGCAGTGGAAGTGAAGGGGTGGCAGAAGTCAACAGTTGAGCTAGATTAATCAATAATGCCATGATGGAAGGAAGGTTCACAACTATGAAGCATCAGGTAATTGACCCAAAAATATAAAGGTTTACAAAGCTTTGTCTACCCCCAAAATTTATACAATATCTATCAGAATGATACTATCTGGAGTAAGTTGGACAAAACTACCAAAAGCACAAAAGAACTAGTCATTTACTGTGGAAGAAACGGGACACATACATGTACAAATAAATTATCATTGTGAATGAGTGTTTGGGTCCTGGTTTTCTTGTGGAGCAGGGTGATGGTCACGTGCATGACCTTGGATGACATTGTAATTCCACAATATTTGAACCCACTTTATAATATAGTTTGGTAAATTAAATATAAATGAGGGAATATTATATTGCTCAACAAATGTGCAGCATAGTGATGTTCCGGCCCAGCTCTGGCTTGGCCTGAGGGGGCTCGGGCTCACCAGATTTCAAGCCAAGGCCATGAGCCAAAGCCAGCCAAAAGCCGCGGCTCTTTTGCTATCAGTGCAACATTATATATTGTAGTGCAATAGAATTACGGAACAAGCAACATGGAGCAGACCTAGTCTGTCTCAAAGTCAGACACCTCATCATCAGCTTCATCATCAGCATTGTCTTCCGCATCATCAAGCATGATATCCCAACTATCCTTGTCATCACCATCATCAC
The DNA here is from genome assembly GCA_016800925.1 of Suillus spraguei. Lineage (NCBI taxonomy): Eukaryota > Fungi > Basidiomycota > Agaricomycetes > Boletales > Suillaceae > Suillus > Suillus spraguei. The sequence goes on from JABCPU010001252.1 coordinate 914, forward strand.
CTGCAGTCTTTGAGTCACTCCCAGCTTCCAATTCAACATCATCAAGTTCCTCTAACTCCATAAGGGATGATAGTTCAGGTTCTCAAAAGAGAAGGTCATGTCGTATCAAACACTTGACAATTTGGAGAGCTTCAACAATATCTCGTTTGAGCCTGTTCCACCATTTAGTGACAGTGATGCCACCTTGTGAAAAAGTGCACTTACTGAAGATGGATGATGACATGATAGATAGGTAGTCTTGTGCGAGTGAAGCCCACACTGGATATCTCAGTGCATTGATCTTAAACAAAATCATTAGCATGAATATTTTAAGTAGTATAAGGCACACACATACCCCCCACCATTGAATGATGGTCATGCCAGCTGGTAGAGTGGCCTCGATAGTCTCAATATAACTCATAACCTCGGCCCTCCATGGCCGCAATGGATTGCCAATAGAAGCAAGAGTGGGGTTTGCATGAATCACTGAGGACTTCTCAAATGAGAGACTTGAGGCCGCCCACTTTACTTTTCTTGGATGCAGGCTGCAACAACAACAATGATGTACCTTCTTCATTCAACTCGAGATAACGAGCTTTGAACTGGCAGCAGAATCAGACCTATGCATGAAGTTGAAATTTGGTTGATGCACCACTTTCTCTGCAGTTGTAAGCACTTCGTCATGTAAATCTTCTGGCCAATGCCACTTGAAATACACCATTTTCCCCACTGGATCAAGTACTGCATTTGTAAAAATCAGACCAATTATCCAACATTAACTAAACAATGTCTTACACATTGCCATTATATATGCAGGCAACTTCATCATCTTCTCATAATACTTGTCCACCTTCATGGCCACTGCTTGGAGTGATGTAGCAAACCTCAAATATTTCGACCTTTCAGCATGTAAGGACCAGGCCTTGTAGAGTGTTTCAATGCCAGAATTGCAAGATGCAGTGTTGAGCTGCATTCTGATGAGAATGCTTGCTGTGCCACATCAGCATGCTGAAAGATTAAGATTAGAAACAAGCATAGGCAAATTAGAAATTGACATACTGAAAGAAGATCCACGAATTGGCCAGCGCATGTCCATTCAGCCATCAAGAGTTGAAGAAAGTTGATCTTCATGTGTTTGGTCAAATTGCACTCTTGAGAACCTATCTCGTACATGAAAGTGTCAACATGCTATAGTGATAGTAAGTTTCAACAAATAAAAGTTCAACAATACAAAATACATACCTCCTTGTTTGCCTTGGCATGATTAAGCATGATACACATTGACGACCACTGAACTTTCATGTCAATTAATAGTTGGGTCAGCTGGGACACTCCTGTACATTTCATTTTGCAGATGACTGTTCCTACAGGACATTAATACTTTAGTATACTTGTAAGAAGCACTAAGGCTCTGGCTGCGAGTTTTCATAGGGTGTGGGACCTGCTAAGATAAGAACGCGCTGAATGGTTAGATGAGTCATTAGCGATAGTTATGCGATAGGTAGAGCTATAATTCTGTGACAAAAAACGATTGATAATGATGAGCGTGATACGAGACAATGCTAGACTGTGAGGCTGGACTGTAAGACTGATCTGATTGCCTCTAGATTGCCTGTAGAAACAAGTGTACATGAACTATTTTATACTCTGAATGCTAAGGGTCCTCAGGTATGGAAAGGCCGAATGATTAGGTGAAACAGAGGCTAAAGGGAGTGGTGTTGGACCTGGCAGGGTAGAGTAGAGAAGTGGTAGACAGAGAGTACGAGAATTTGAATGAGTGGCACAGGTATGGGTATGATATTTGACAGCGTTAACGAGAGTTTTGTTTGTTTTTGACAGAATCCAGACGATTAAGTGATGAGAGGGCGATGGAGATGAACTAAGGGCCAATATGCAATGAAGGGATGACAGCGAACGACAATGGAAGTGAGCTGAGGCGGTGGTCGACAATGGTGGTCAAGGTAAAGGTATTTCAGCTATTTCCGGCTGCAAATGCTTGGTAATCACTACATACTTTAGTGTGTTATGATGCCAACAAGCATACCTTGACACAAATACTGTGGATAAGACCAATCTCATCTTGAGTGGTCGGTTTGTGACCTTTCAGGTCATGTGGATTGTAATGCGGCGCTTTGCTGTATGTGGCAATCAAGGTTTGCATGGCTAGATTAATGACATGAGCCAGGCAGCTATATAAAAGAGTTAGTGTCGCAGTAGTGAGTTGATGATGACAGGACTTACTTAATTTTGCACTCGGTCCAGGGTAACACCTTGTGGTGTTTAACCTCATAAAGCCGCACAAATTCTTCCATTGTTGTCCCATTGTTTGCAGCATTGTCACATGTTACATGCCCAAGCTATAGTAAGATATGAGTGTGATATAGTCTGTAGGAGTAAACCGAACTGACCTTATGTGTAATCCCAACACAATCAAGAATCTTAAATAAGGCACCAGCGAGTCATTTGCCATTATGCGCGTTATTAACCTTTGTGAACCCAAGGAGCGAACTTTGAATTTCCCATAGCATTGGTGCCTTCTCCTCAATCCAGTGCCCTGTGATGGCAAAAAAAACCATCAACATTGCCTGCCTGCCATGTGTCACAGGTGGCATTGACATTGCCCTTGATGGTGGTGGTGCTCTACAAAGCCTAATTATACAAAGTACAATCAATAGACAAAACATTACTCACATTCAGCGTGTTCCTGAGCCTTGTAAGGTTGTTTTTGAACATCCTCATGATTTCGGCACGAGTCGCCTCCCTACCCGAAATCTTGACTCTGTTGGTTGCATGAGAAGCAATGTCAACCATCTCTTTGAACTTGGGGTGTTCGAGTGCTTGTATGGGCTAGAAAAAAAGATGTCAGTTGTGATGTTGAATAGAGGGAAGCAGGCGTACTTGATCAGTGGCTACAAGCCATTCAATGGCAGCTTGCTTAAACAACTTATCAGAGTATGGTATGACTCGTTCGTCAAGCTTGTGTTCGGTGAGATGGGCATTGATTCATTGCTGCACAGCCTTCTCCTTGCGAGCCTTGATGTCACCAGGTAACATGGACTCGAACAAATTTTCACTTGCCCACTTCCAATACTTGCCACCAAAATGTGCCTCGGCATGACGACAAAGGGTAGTGGCTTCATTGACGAGAATACATTTTTTCCTACAAATGATTGAGTGAGTAAGTACTATGACAGTGCAAAGGCAAACTTATGGGCAAATATTGCACTTTCTGTGCTTCTTCACTTTGCCATTGGTGCCAGTGTGTTCAAATGCTGCACTGAAGAAGTTGTCAATGTCGGCAGTTTTGCCTTCCCGAGATGACCCTTGGTCTGCAATAGAGACATCGACATCAACAAGAACCCCATCTTCATCAACTAACTCTGGGGACTTCTCTTGGGACTTGTGCTTCCTTCTAGCATGCTTAGGGTTGACACAAGCATTCTCGCGCTCCATATCACCAGATTTATTGTCATTGAGGGCATCATTGAGGGCATCATTGGGACACACACATTTGGTGGATGGAAGAGGCACTAATTGTGTGGCTGGTACAGGTGCTGTGAGTGCAGCAGGCTGAGAAACCTCTGAAGCATGCTTAGCAGCCTCAGCTGCATGGAAATCATTGATAGCTTTTGTTTGGGAGGGAAGAGCTGCTTTCTCTGAGTGTTACAAACTGGGGTGGCGTCACCAGCGACAGTGAAAAGACACAGCCGGTCTGCTGGGAAGTTCTACAATGTCCAGAAGAGGACAAGGTGAAAGTACAGGGAACACGTTCCGAGTACGATCAAGGGTTCGGCCTCAAAGACAAGTCTAAGAGGTTCTGCGAGAATAGAGACTAAGGCTAAGGAGTGCTTAGACTTAGAGACGATTCAAGACAACTTAGGTTGGAGACCTAAGTGAAGGAGATTCCAGGTAAAACCCAGTAAGATTAAAGTAAAGAATCTACTACAAGTACACTGTGCTTAAATAGGTAGATATATGCGCACAGACCAGGTAACCGTGAGAATGTAACTGCGTATCCCAATAAGGAAGGCATGTGTTGTACAGATGCGTTGAGCATATGAGTCGAAGTCATGTGACATGATATACAAGTAAGAAGATAAAGGGAAAATGAATAGGGGCACGTACAACTGTAACACTGAGTGTTGAAGGAGGGCAGCAGTGGGTTTGATTTTTGTATGGGATGCACAACACGTGGCTCATCCTCATCTTTGCCATCAGTGAGAACTGTGCCTGTCATGCCAGTCATTGCAGGCAGCTACACAGATAAAATACACACATGTACCATTTATAAACAACTAAAACTTGTTCAAGAATCCATCAAGCTCATGAAGCTGCAGCACAAAGTAGGACTTGAGAGGTGCATAGATTGCTGAAAACAGTGCAATATGATATGGCGGGTGATGTCTGTTTTTCTGTCACTGGGGTGAGTATTAGTGAGAGCTTTGAAAGAAGACGACAATGGCGACTCACTGTGTCATTCTGACATACCCTACAGTATGATGGACTAGGAAGCAAGAACTAAAGAGAAGCAAGAAAATGACAAAAATAGAGTCAACAATCAGGCTCCTGTGCAGCACTTACATAATTCTACATCAGGAAATTCACACATTCCTTGACATGCTTAATCAGCTTAACTCACTTATCTCAAAACTTGTTTGCTCTCTCTCACATCATTCACCTGGCATATCTTATATTTTTTGAGTGTGAAATATAATAAAACATGTATATTAATATATCTCAACATTTTTTTTCTGAATTCACTCACATTGAAATTTTGGACAAGTAGATTCAATTTCACCAAGGCAGTTAAGTGTAAATAAGTCTGCATAAGGGCACGTCAAGGAATGTGTGAATTTCCTGATGTAAGCCATGGCTTGGGCTGGCAGCTCAGGCTTTGCAGAATTGAAGCCTAGGCCAAAGCCCTGGTCAGGCTGTCACCTGATCCTGGGCTTGGCCTGGCTCAATCTGGTCCAGCTTTGGCTGGCCCAGGGCTTGAAGCCGGGCCGGAACATCACTAGTGCAGCAATAGGTAAGCTCAGTAGACTAGCAAGTCACTGTATTGTTAGAATCTGCATCCAATAGCCCCTATCTGGAAGAAGATAGAGATATCTGGAAGTGATATCCGAAAGTATTTCCAGTCATGTGACCTGTCATCCAGATTAGGTTACTCCTCTTAATCACCGGACTTCCTGTCAAGTAGCGGAGTAGACTAACACTCATCCATAGCAATGATAGCATAGTGTACAGCTACTTACTCCAGACTCCGTCATATCATTGGAGATGATGACGGAGATACTCCATACATATTTAGTATAAGAACAACATGTAAACTACAAGTTATTAGTGTCGAAATAAGAAATCTATTCTGTACCGAAGTTACTCTACTCCTATAAACCAGATTTCCATTCCTTTCCGGTTCCTATCTTAGTCTGCTCTTCTGGAACCCCTATTTCCGGAATACCTCCGGAAAACATCTCAGAAATCTCATCCGGAAATCCTTTGGATTCCTTTCAGAAACTTTTTCAGAAACTCATCCGGAAGCCCTCCGGATTCTTTCCCCCTATACTCCGGCTATAATCTTGTCATGTATTATATACCTGCAGCAATAGGTAAGCTGCAGTAGTAGTCAGTACTAAGTAATGAATGTGTAAGTAGTGTATGCTCACCTCAGTGGACTAGCAAGTCACTGAGGTAGGTAGAGTAAAGAGCGGCTGTAAGTATGTCCATGCTTATCTAATACTACCGGTAATGTCCGAGGTCCATGTAACGTTTGACTATTCAACAAAATGGTACCTATCATACCTCACTGGCCATGATGGCACAAAGTCGTGACCTTGTCGGAAACTCTCATAGGAATCTACATTAGGTTACAAGTGCTAATGGTGCTTTCCATGATAAAGGCTTATATCACTTGGTAGTTCAAAACATAAATGAAGGAATATGGTATGAGTCAACAAGTGTGACTAAATGATGTTATTGCACATTGATCGCTGCAGCGATGCAACGTCATGATCTTGTCACAAACTCCTCATGGTAAAATGGATTTCCAGACGTCCATGGCTGTGTACCGATCGCTCATATTTTTCGCCGTATACATAGGTATATTCAGCAGAATTATATCATCCTATATTTCTCACGGCTACCATATCACGGACTCATCAATTCACTGATGCTCATATCATGGATTTACCTCAATCACAGTAATATGATATATCATATTGACAATATCGGCTGGACTCATGGCAATCTCGCAAGCGTCCGAGACAACCCTGGCAATGCTTGCTACAGAAACCTTGGCACTGACGTCGCACCATGAAGGCATCAAAGGTTTTGGAAGTGAACGTGACGCAAACCAATGCACTTGTACCATGGGTAATTAAACAGGCGAATTGTAAATTCCTGATTTCGTTCCACATTTTATCGAATCCTCGCACCCATATATATTGACTCGGACAGCAAGTATTTTATCATCGTTTTTCCGAGAGGGGATAGTTTCATACGTGGCTAAGGTGCCTAACTTTGCCACCCGTTCGCTACCACATATATAATGGACCACTGAGTATGACATTACTTTCCAACGATAAGCCATGTTGCCCGCTGCATCCTTCTTGACGCTTCTCCTGGCTTTATCAATCACGGGTTCGCCCGTTGAAGCTCGCAATTCCCCCATCACTCTCCCTATTTTCGGGAGGCTGAACTTCTCCAGTGGTACTGTTAATCTCTTGCAGCACGATAAAGCTCGCGCGGCGGCCCTTAGAGATCCCAGCATGCGCGGCCTTGCTGGTAGCACTCCTGTGACGAATAATGGCGTAGGCTATATCGCAGCAGTTGGCATTGGCTCCCCCCCACAAGCTGTAAGTTCAACACTGAGAAAACACGCGGCTATTGATGTATTATTGAAGACAACTTACTTGTCGATAGCGGTAGCTCGAACACATGGATTGGTGCCTTCACTAAGTACGTGAAAACAGAAACTAGCGTCTTCACTCGTGTATCTGTGGAGGTCGACTACGATTCTGGCTACTTTACTGGTATGACATATACCAATATCATAGGTCGAAAATACTTACGATTATCATAGGAATGGAGTACCTCGACACCGTCACTCTCAGTAGTGGGCTCACCATCACCAATCAGTCGATTGGTGTTGCTTATGGATCGTCGGGCTTTGGATCCGGTGTTGATGGTATTCTTGGCATCGGGCCTGTAGACTTGACAAAGGGTACCCTAACAAATTCCACGACTCGGACAATGACGATCCCGACTGTCACCGACAACCTGTATAAGCAAGGCACCATTTCTCAGGATGTTGTCAGTGTCTTTCTCGAGCCCAGCAGTTCGCAGACACAGACCAAAGGAGAGCTCACCTTCGGTGGGACTGACGCTACCAAGTACACCGGCGACATCGCATACACGTAAGCTACTCCAGCTCCTATTAGGTCAATCCAGACTGATAGTAGTTGTTTTTCAGTCCTATCACCACCACCAACCCTGCATCGACCTTTTGGGGTATCAACGAGAGCATTGCCTACGGCTCCATGACGATCTTGTCTTCCACAGCTGGCATCGTCGATCTTGGCACCACCTTTACTTTAATTGCCACCGGTATGTATCCAGAGTGCAGTGAGTAGTAATAATGGTCTAATAAGAATCTGATAGATGCCTTCACCCAGTACCAGTCTGCAACTGGCGCTACCGTGGATGAAGTGAATGGTCTCCTCACCGTTTCTTCTGCTCAATACAATGCCCTCAAGAACCTGGATTTCCATATTGGAGAAGTACGCCATTTCTGTCAGCCCTGACACCCCTTGTTCACTATTTTGCACAGGAAACATACACTCTCACTCCCAACGCTCAAATCTGGCCTCGTTCCCTCAACTCCCATATTCATGGTAGTAGCGATGCCATATATCTCGTCGTTAACGACCTTGGAACGCCCAGTGGTCAGGGGCTTGACTTTATTAACGGGTACACATTCCTCCAGCGCTTCTACTCTGTGCTCGATACCGCCAACTCCCGCGTCGGGTTTGCCCAAACCTCGTTCACCAATGCCACTACCAATTAACATGGAAATGCTAAAGTACACAAAGGATCGAAGGCTGCACGGAGTCCGAGACATTACTGGTCTCGTTCACTTTAATCTTAATACAACTGTTATGTGTGTCCTCCAAGTCATCCCTCTCTTCGTTCTGCATTACTACTTAAAGCTGTAAGCAAAATGTAATTCGACGTCTGCCTGTTACTACTTCCCTGGACGTATCCGTGACCTCCAAGGGACCATACTGGCATGACCGACGTGAACTATCGCCTTTCTTATGGACATTCCACAATCCACGTTCCAGTGGAACATCATAATGCGTTCGTCCAGGATGGTCCGTGCGGGTAATATATCGTGATGCTTTTGGTGCAGTCGTGCTCTTACAGTTGTCGTGCAAAATCTCTCTCTAACGTTTTATCTGCTTAGATGACAACCTAAATATTAAGTATCACCTTGACATTTTGCACGACATTGAAACCTGTCACTTCTACATGTATAATTCGGGGTTTAACTTGTTTAACCTAGTTGAATCATTTAGCGACGCCGGTCAAATCCAATCTCGTGACTCCCCAGCGGCTTACACATTCAAAGCCCCGACAGGTATATCTTGCTGACGAGTCTGGATTTCGCTCAGATTGCCCTCACTATCTGCTTGTGCACTGATCTGCATTTTTTACTAAGCAATTATTTAAATCTTCGACATGATCATTACATTCATGTCCACTGAAAATGCCAGTTCATCGTCGCAAACTCAGTCTACAAGAGCGACTACTGCCGCAGAATCATCACTTGCACGGAATACATCCCGAACCAACGCTAATGCGCAGGCTGCATCACAACAAGTCTTGGCGACGGCATGTCTCTCCATCATCGACGATTTCAGACACTCTAAATTCCAAGCTTAGTGTACCACGAGCAAGACTAGGCACGATCGATCAATTCAAACATCTACATCTCTCGAGCAGTATGAAAATTCGTGCAAAAATAGTGATGCTCTCGCATGGGCTCCGAGCTAGGTATTGCACCATCATGCATCAGCCATGATAACAAAGCGAAAGCAGAAACATGACTTACTGTCTCGATGCGCCATATGAGCTGCCGGCTCAATTTTTAACCAATTACTTCAGGCAGACCATATCTCCATTCTAAGGCGCGCAGGTGAGTCAGGGGGTCGAATCATGAAACAATATTCACGTCATCAATTCCACAAGCAGACTCCGAATGATGGCAGCAATCGTGATATGAGTCGCAAAGCTTTCCTTTGGCCTCACATGCACTGACATACATAGATGATGTCAAAGCAACAACAACGGTGAGGATGGAGAAACGCAT
>JABCPU010001253.1:0-10245 GCA_016800925.1 Suillus spraguei
ACACCACTTATAATTATATAATAGTGGCATGATTTTTATGGTGTCATAAATAATGATTTATATAGTTTTTAATATACACTCAAAAAACTGTCCACATGAGTCATCATTTTATAAGCCTTATATCTCCACCATATCTCCGCCGATTCCCACGGTGTAGGGCTCAAATAAAAGCCCTGAAGCCATACTACAATGTGGTATAAGTATATCCTTGAGGAATTTGTTCATTCTCACACAATATCATAGATAGTGAAAAATGTCAAAACATGCGGACAGTTTTTTGAGCCACTGTATCTCTTCGGGATCGTTCGGCCATTGTCTGCATTGCAATGTTATGACAGGGATTGCTTCTTCTCTTATCTTCTGCAGAGATCGTACTCGATCTTCTGCTGCGGGGACGGATGAGTCAGGGATAAGGTGAGGGATAGCGCGTGGTTCGTATCCCATCATTAGATAGAAAGGTGATGCATTCCTTGCATCATGTTTTCGGTGGTTGTGGATGAATTCGGTGATTGGTAGGTGTTCTACCCAATCTTCAGAGTTGTTGCGGCAATAGATGCGTAGATATGTTTCGAGTTCTTGATTTAGCCTTTCAGTTTGACCATCAGTCTGCGGGTGATAAGCTGTGGATGGAGCGATGACATAGTCGAGAAGTGGGCAAGTTCCTTAGAGAAGCGAGATAGGAACTGCGGGCCTCGATCCGATATAACTTTGTCATGGAGTCCAAATTGACGGTAGACGTGTTTCAAAAATAGTTTAGCAACGCCTTCGGAAGTGATGGTTTTCAAACAAGGGATAATAATTACCCCCTTCATAAGGCCATGGTCTACCACGACCATGATACTGTCAAAGCCACCAGAGACAGGGAGTCAGTGATAAGGTCGACAGAGACCTGGGAAAAAGGTCGAGTTGCAGATGAGGGGATTGGAGTGAGCGGTGGGCGAATAGGATGTGTATCTGTTTCATCTGCTGGCAAAGGGTGCACCCTTCCACATATTTCTGAATTAGGAGCCCATAGCGGGCCACCAAGCCTCTCGTTTAACAAGCTCTTCTGTTTTGAATCTACCGGGATGACCCGCGGTAGGATGATCATGATACCTTTTCAGGATATCGGAGCGATGCGCCGGTGGAATATAGGCGCGATTCTTAAAATAGAGGACGTTCTCCTCAATCTTCCAGTCAGAGAGTGCCGATTTCATAGGGGGAAGGCACACGCCATCAAGGGCATCAGACGCCATCTTGAAGACGGGTCGTCGAGGGGGTCAGAGGATGACAGCACATCCTTCAAGTCGGTGTCAATAAGACGAACAAATAGAGCGTCAGGGAGGAGAGTCTGGTCTTCATTATTGTCTTTACCGGAATCGTAGTCGGCCGGCGAGATAGTGCATCAGGTACTGCTAATTTAGTACCTGCAACGTGATGCATTCAATGTCATAAATAGACAAAATCAGTTGCCAACGTGCTTGGGGCGGGTAAGCTTCTGTGCACTTCTAAAGTACAGAAGGTTCTTGTGGTCGGTGAATACCAAGACAGGGTGTGGTTTCCTTCGAGATAATGACGCCATTCATTCAATGCCCGGATTACGGCAAGGAGTTCCCGGTCAAAGATCTGGTAATTGCCTCTGCAGGGTTCAAAGACTGTGAGAGGTATGCACATGGGTGATAAACACCATTCTCATCAGTCTGCAGGAGAACTCCGCCAGTTGCTACAGCGAAGCGTCGTAGCAATAGCAAATTGTCGGGATGGATCAGGGTTACGGAGTACCGGTTGTGATGTAAAGCGTCGTTTCAGTTCTTCGAAGGTATCCATGCATTCGGTTGACCAATCAAAGGCCTTATCTTTCTTTGTTAAATCGATAAGCGGTCGAGCGATGTCAGAATAGTGGGAAATGAACGTGCGGTAGAAGTTGCAAAAGCCGAGGAATGACCGAACATCTTTTACAGATTTCGGAACTGGCCATTCGGAGATTCCCTTGGTCTTGGCGGTGTCCATTGCAACTTGTCCGGGGCGAATTATCATTCCGAGGTATTCCACTTCTTCTGCATCAAACGTGCATTTCTCCGGTTTTAGGAACAGATGTTCTTTTCGTATTTTCATCAAAACCCGTCTAGTTCTTTCACGGTGTTCTTCCATAGTCGTAGAGAAAATCAGGATATCGTCCATGTAGATAACCATCCATCCTTTGTTGATTTCCTGTTGGAAGGTGCGATTCATGTATGCTTGGAAAGTTGCTGGGGAATTACAAAGGCCAAAGAACATGACGTTTGGTTCAAAAAGACCGAATTACGTAGTAAAAGCAGCCTTCCAGCGATCATCGGGATGGATGCGAATATTGTTATAACCGGACCGAATATCCATTTTCATAAAGAACTGTGCATTGTGAAGTCGTGCAACGAGGGAGATAGGAAGTGGAAGTGGGTATGTGTTTTTGACTGTCCAATCATTGATGTAGCAGTAATCTTGACAGGGACGCAATTCTCCACTCTTCTTTCCCACAAAGAAGAAGCCACTAGCTTGGGGTGACTTCGATTCTGAGATAAAACCTTTCGCAACATTTTCATCAATAAACGTTTTGACGGCGGCGCGTTCTTTTTCCGATAATGGGTAAACCTTAGACGTGCGAGGGATAAAACCTGGTTTAGTGTCAATCCGATGATCTATACCAGGGCGTTTGGGAGGTAGTTTGTTCAACCCATCTTTTGCAAAGACATCTGCAAAGTCGTGCAAATAGTCCGGGACCAATTCTTCGAAGGATTTCTTCTTCTTTTCCTTCTCATCCGTGGCGAATTCCTGAGCTTTGTTACTGTATTTCGGAGGGGAAAGAGGGGAAAGAGGAGTTGTGGAGTAATTGGGGAGTCGTTCGAGTCGAGAAGTTCCATCATGTGTTAGGGGCGTGTCCATGGAGACTTCTTCTATGATTCTCATGCTAACTCCATCAGTATTGTATTCCACAAGAAATTCTCCATCTCCTAGTTCGTAAGAGGAAATTTCACGGACTTCTGGTGCATGCCAAACGTCTTGCATGGTATTGAATTGATCATCATCCTCTGTTGGGATCAACGAGGGCACGTGTTTTTCTTCATCGGAGGTTTCTTCAACTGAAACTGAAAGAGTTTTCGGGGGAATGTAGAATTTGGACAGTTTTGGTACGTTGGTATCTCGTCCGGGGATCTCCTCTTCTGCTTTTCTTTTCCCATGCTTCTGTTCATCTATTGGTCGTTGCTCGATAGGTTCTTGTCCAACCCGATGTTCAGGTTCAGATTCGTTCTTGCGTTTTTCTGCTCGGGGAATTGGTGATACTGCTCGTGGCAATTGTACACGAGGAGTGAGGTTTGCAGTACTTGGCATTTGTACTTCAAGTTTCGGATCTTTGGGAACAAAAGGGGTTACGAGGGATTTCGGAAGTCTGGAATGTTGCCATTTGGAATGATGATTGAAGAGTTGAGGCAACCCGTTCTTTTTCCGATCCGTATCCAAGTCAATTTCAATTTCATCCGATTTTGCCGTTCGAGGAAGGACAAGTGTTTCAGCAGCCCAATTGATACTTGGGTTCATTGCTCGTAACCATGGGATTCCCAGAAGGATTTGATCTCTTCTTCCTAGTTTGGTAATGTTGAATTTTCCATACATGGTTCATTCATCAATTTTGACCACCAAGAGACAGTAATGCGTGATCGGTCCTCCTTTGATAAGAGTTCCATCCACCGTAGTAACTCGAAATGGTGTTTTAAGTTTTCGTCGCGTGATTTGATGGAGTTTCACGAACTCTTCAGAGATGAATGTTCCAGCTGCGCCAGAATCAATCACAGCGGTGGTGTCGACGGATTTTAAGCAAGTACGCGAGTGGAGGGTTATAGGGATACGAAGTTCTTTTATTTCACCTACAGCGCGTACAAGTCTTAGTAATACTTTGGGAGAAACATACATCGAGTCTTTGTTTCTCCAAGTCAAAAATCCTCGACAATCCGCCTCACAGTTTCTTCGTCTTCATTTTCTTCTTTGACTTCGGTTTGTCGGAGTGGGGTCTTCTTCCTTCTATCAGGACAGTTATGAATATGGTGTCCTGTCTTCTTGCATCCGAAGCATTGTCCCTTCTTCATGCATTCGGATCTCTCCGTATCAGAGATTCGATCTACGACCATTGCGTTGGAATCACGGTTCAGGATGTACTGTGCATTTCCATAGTTCTTCTTCTTCTGTTGTGGAGCATGACGCGTCCTCATGGCTTGAAGGCGATGATAGGAATTGTCAATGGAACACATTGCAGCACAACGTCTCGAATACTTCTGAACATCTCCTAGTGCGAAAAGCTTTGTAAGGATACCCCAACTCAGGCCATCTTGGAAGAATTGAATCTTTGTTGCATTATCAGTGATATGAGCCTTGGCTGCAAGTGCCTCGAAATCAGCGATGTAGGTGTGAAGATCTCCAGTTCCTTGTTTGAGATCCCTGAGTTTCGTGAGTGCAGTTCCTTTAGTATCCACTGCCTCGAAGGCTTCTTTAAAGCTTTTCATAAAATCCACCATTGTCCCATAACCAACTTTTTGTCCAGAGGTGTCGGTTGATTGAGCATGGTCAAGGAATTATTCTTTCCAAGATTTGGCATTCCTTTTGGTCATAAAGGATGTTATGAAAATAATCTTCTGTTTGTCGGTGGTGTAAAGCTTTTCGTTGATATCGAAGTGAAGATTACATGACTGGATAAATTCGTGAGAGTTGTCGCGATCTCCATCAAAGGCTTTTGGCTGGCCGATCTTGTATTCAAATTCTTTGGTCGCCATGTCTGGTGATTCTTCTGGTGAGTTATACTTTCTCGGTGCCTACACGTGCTGTCTTGCTGTCCGTTAGGGCTTATCTTCTGTCAGAGGCTTCTCTTGACAATCTGCTCAGCGTACGCGTACGCTAGTCTGTTTGATCTAAGTGATCAAGGTTCGGGGTCGAAGACTGGATAGTCGATGATCAAGTAGACTTTAATCTTTTGTTATGAACTGGGGTGGCGTCACCAGCGACAGTGAAAAGACACAGGTGGTCTGCTGGGAGTTCTTACAATGTCCAGAAGAGGACAAGGTGAAAGTACAAGGAACGCGTTCCGAGTACGATCAAGGGTTCAGCCTCAAAGACAAGTCTAAGAGGTTCTACGAGAATAGAGACTAAGGCTAAGGAGTGCTTAGACTTAGAGACGATTCAAGACGACTTAGGTTGGAGACCTAAGCGAAGGAGATTCCAGGTAAAACCCAGAAAGATTAAAGTAGGGAAACTGCTACAAGTACACTGTGCTTAAATAGGCCAATATGTGCGCACAGACCAAGTAACCGTGAGAACGTAACTGCGTATCCTAATAAGGAAGGCATGTCTTGTACAGATGCATTGAGCATATGAGTCAAGTCATGTGACATGATATACAAGTAAGGAAACAGAAGGAAATGAATAGGGGCACGTACAACTGTAACATCCCCCAGCATATAAGCTGCCTCTTCTTCGGCTATAGTCCTCGCTCGTCGACCTGCCTTTCTTCGTCGACAATTAATAAGATACTGCTCCCACCTTCGGAGTGCATCATAAAATCCATTGTCCTTCCAAGTAAGCGTAAATGGGGATCTCCAAGATGCTGAGGGCAGTAAATGGATAAGTGGGCAGGGGTGTGACGCAGGCAGATTTGGCACTGGTAGTTGGGGCAGTTCTTTTGCCGATGTCCGATGATGCCGCAGACTCGGCATTTCATGTTTTTGTCGGTGTTAGAGATGGACATACGTAATGGTGATGGTGAAATAATGGATTGGGGCTAATGGATCTGGCACGCTTCTTCCCTTTCTGTCGTGTCATGCGTTTCAGAGCGAAGGCGTTGTCTTGCCTGAGTTGCGCCTGTTGTTTCTTGGTGAGTGTGTATGCGGATGCTGGGAGGTCAGGAGTGGTTCCTCATTCAGCATCACAAGAAGTTCGTCAGAGGAGGATGGAGAAGTTGCACCAAAGTCTTTTACTAAGACTGGTGAACAGGATCCATTGGACCAAATGATGACGGGATGACATGGGAGGGTGAATGTGAAGGTCACGAAGTCGGGGGCCAAGTGCTATTAATTCAGCAACAAGAATTCCTAACCTCTTTGCAGCTTCACACTGTTCTTCTGTACAGGGCTCATATAGCCATGCGGGATGATCATGGGAAACTGTAACGGGGGGCGGTGAGGTTGGTTGTTCAATGGGAGATGGGTTCGTGGGGAGTCAGGTCGGCTTGTGTTTGTTGTAGGTCAGTGATGACTTCTTCGACTAAGTTTCTGGCTGCTCTGGTTTCAGTGACTGATTGCTGGATGGTTTCGACGACCGCGTTGGTGAGCTGTCCGATCTCTTGGACAGCAGTACATAAGCCAGCAAGGGCGTCAAGACTAGAATACATGCGCGAAGAAGAGGGTGCTGGAATAGGAAGTGGCGTATCTTCCTGCGGAGAGGGAGGTCAAGCAACACCTGCTCAGCGTTCGGCCACGATGTGAATAGCTTCTTCAACATCGCTTTTAAAATAACCAGGAAGCAGCAGCATAGCATAAGAACGAATGTGTTTTTGTAGATGTAGGAGGCGCTGACGATACGTAATTTCTGTGGTTTTGTTGGCAGTAGTTCGATGAGAGTGGCGGTGCGAATGATGTTGACGAGGAGCAAGGCTGGGAAGGCGCCTCTTGCAGTGAGGATTCTCTCAATTTCAAGAGCATGTCCTTCGCATAGAAGGGCGGCTTCAATGTAAGAGGTGTTGTCGATTTCGGTGGCAAGGGTTCTGTAGTTTTCTGCGTCGGAGTCAGAGTCATTGTTGGCAACAGTGATGGAGGTGATGTATGCAGTGGGGAAAGACATTTGGAGTGGTGTTAGCTGATCAAGTGCTGATGCGGTTTGATTGACTGAAAATAATTAGAGAGAGTGTTGCTTTTATAAGCATTAGGATTCGAGCGGAGTTCTTCAAGTTCTTTTCTGGGAGCCATTCGTTATCTCCCGATGAGTATCCTTTCCAGGAAACGAGATAGCATCGGCAAGTGCCGGTTCCTTTGTGAGAAAGAATTGCTTCTATTTCATATTCTTCTTCTTCTTCGATGATGTCAGGTGGTGGTTCGGGGAAGTTCGGACCATGTACGTCCGTTTCGCTATAGGACAATAAGACGGAAGCGTGGAATGTAGGATGGATTTTCCACTGCGGAGGGAGTTTAAGCGTGAACGTGATGGGCGATAAGACATCGATGATCGGGAAGGGTCCGTATCGCTTTGGCACAAGTTTCCTTGATGGGAGTTTGAGTCTAAGATTAGTGGCAGATAGCCAAACCTTATCTCCGATCTTCCATGGAATGTACTTATCTCCTTGGGATCATTCGGCCATTGTTTGCATTGCAATATTATGGCAGGCGATTGCTTCTTCTCTTATCTTCTGCAGGGATCGTACTCAATCTTCTGCTGCAGGGACGGATGAATCAGGGATAAGGTGAGGGATGGCACGTGGTTCGTATCCCATCATCAAATAGAAGGGTGATGCATTCCTTGCATTGTGTTTTCAGTGGTTGTGGACAAATTCAGCGATTGGTAGATGTTCTATCCAATCTTCAGGGTTGTTGCGGCAATAGATGCATAGGTATGTTTCAAGTTCCTGATTCAGCCTTTCAGTTTGACCATCAGTCTGCGGGTGATAAGCCGTAGATGGAGCGATGACGTAGTCGAGAAGTCAGGCAAGTTCCTTAGAGAAGCGAGATAGGAATTGTGGGCCTCGATCCGAGATGACTTTGTCATGGAGTCCAAATCGTTGGTAGACGTGTTTCAAGAATAGTTTAGCAACACCTTTGGAAGTGATGGTTTTCAAACAAGGGATAATAATTACCCCCTTCATAAGGCCATGGTCTACCACGACCATGATACTGTCAAAGCCCCCGGAGACAGGGAGGTCGGTAATGAGATTGATAGAGACCTGAGAAAAGGGGCGAGTCGCAGACGAGGGTATCGGGGTAAGCAGAGGTCGAACAGGATGTGTATCAGCTTTCATTTGCTGACAAAGGGCGCAACCCTCAACATACTTCCGAATATAGGAGCCCATAGCAGGCCACCAAGCTTCTCATTTAACGAGTTCTTTGGTTTTGAATCTACTGGGATGTCCCATGGTGGGGTGATCGTGATACCGCTTCAGGATATCGGGACGATGCGCCGGTGGAATGTAGGCACAATTCTTAAAATAGAGGATGTTCTCCTCAATCTTCCAGTCAGAGAGTGCCGATTTCATGGGAGGAAGACACACGCCATCGAGGGCGTCGGACGCTGTCTTGAAAACAGGGTCGTCAAGGGGGTCAGAGGATGATAAAACATCCTGCAGGTCAGTGTCAATAAGATGAACAAACAGAGCGTCAGGGAGGAGAGTCTGGTCCTTGTTATCATCTTTTCCGGAATCATAGTCGGGCCGGCGAGATAGTGCATCAGGTGCCGCCAATTTGGTACCTGCAACGTGATGCAGTTCAATGTCGTAAATAGACAAAATGAGTTGCCAACGTGCTTGGCGACGGGTAAGCTTCTGTGCACTTCTAAAATACAGAAGGTTCTTGTGGTCGGTGAAGACCAGGACGGGATGTTGGTTTCCTTCAAGATAGTGACGCCATTCATTCAATGCCTGGATTACGGCAAGGAGTTCCCGATCAAAGATCTGGTAATTGCGTTCCGCGGGATTTAAAGACTGTGAGAGATATGCACATGGGTGATAAACACCATTCTCATCAGTTTGCAAGAGAACTCCACCAGTTGCTACGAGCGAAGCGTCGGTAGCAATAGCAAATTGTCGAGAAGGATCAGGGTTACAGAGTACCGGTTGGGATGTAAAGTGTTGTTTCAGTTCTTCGAAGGTGTCCATACATTCGGATGACCAATCAAAGACCTTATCTTTCTTTGTTAATTCGATAAGGGGTTGGGCAATATCAGAGTAATGGGAACTGAACGTGCGGTAGAAGTTACAAAAACTGAGGAATGACCGAACATCTTTTACAGATTTCGGAACTGGCCATTCGGAGATTCCCTTAGTCTTGGCGGTATCCATAGCAACTTGTCCAGGGCGAATTATCATTCTGAGGTACTCCACTTCTTCTGCATCGAAGGTACATTTCTCCGGTTTCAAGAACAGATGTTCCTTTCGTATCTTCATCAAAACTCGTCTTGTTCGTTCACGATGTTCTGCCATAGTTGTAGAGAAAATCAGGATATTGTCCATGTAGATAACCATCCATCCTTCATTGATTTCCTGCTGGAAGGTACGATTCATATATGCTTGGAAAGTTGCCAGGGAATTGCAGAGGCCAAAGAACATGATGTTCGGTTCAAAGAGGCTGAATTCCGTAGTAAAAGCAGCTTTCCAGCGATCATTGGGATGGATGCGAATATTGTTATAGCCGGACTGGATATCCATTTTCGTAAAGAACTGTGCATTGTGAAGACATGCGACAAGGGAGATGGGGAGTGGGAGCGGATAGGCGTTCTTGACCGTCCAATCATTGATGTAGCGATAATCTTGACAGGGACGCAATTCTCCACTCTTCTTTCCCACAAAGAAGAAGCCACTGGCTTGGGGTGACTTCAACTCTGAATGAAACCTTTCGCAACATTTTCATTGATAAACGTTTTGACGGCAGCGCGTTCTTTTTCCGATAGCAGGTAAACCTTAGATGTGCGAGGGATAAAACCGGGTTTAGTATCGATCCAATGATCAATACCGGGGCGTTCAGGGGGTAGTTTGTTTAATCTGTCTTTAGCAAAGACATCTGCGAAGTCGTGTAAATAGTCCGGGACCAATTCTTCGAAGGATTTCTTTTCTTTTCCTTCTCATCCGTGGCGAATTCCTGAGCTTTGTTACTGTATTTCGGAGGAGGAAGGGAGATTGTGGAATAGTTGGGGAGTTGTTCGAGTTGGGAAGTTCCATCATGTGTGAGAGGCGTGTCCATGGATACTTCTCTATGATTCTCATGCTAACTCCATCGGTATCATATTCCACAAGAAATTCTCCATCTCCTAGTTTCATAGGAGGAAATTTCACGTACTTCTGGTGCATGCCATACATCTTGCATTGTGTTGAATTGGTCATCATCCTCTGTTGGGATCAACGAGGGCATGGGTTCTTCTTCATTGGGAATTTCTTCAAATTGAAGTTGAAGGAGTATGCTGAAGAGGTTTTCGGAGGGATGTAGAAACTTAGATAGTTTCGGTACATTGTATCTCATCCTGGGATTTCTTCTGTGCTTTTCTTTTCCC
>JABCPU010001254.1:0-10208 GCA_016800925.1 Suillus spraguei
TGATGGGCCCATCTTCGAATGCCTGAACCACACCAGGTTTTCTCTCCGCACAGAGGTCGATGCACAGGGCAAGCACATACTTCATCACGACATCAGAGAAAGATGGTACGAGCTAGAGAAGAAATTGATCTGGTGCCAGGAGCGTTTGGGTGCCGGGATGTTCGTTCCGTGGGGGACTACACTTCCACCCCCTCCACATACGTTTGGGTATCTTCGTTCACATGAGAACGCCAAACTCGCTGTAAAGGTCGCGCTGAGGTCGCGCAACGCATTTTTATGTACGTCGATTCCTATCCTCATTGCACTGCGACTGATATTTTTCTAGTGACTGCCGCTGCCTGTACATGGCACATTATGAGTCGTCGATATCGAGGTTCCAATCGCCCCTGGATGTCTGTCTTGACCGATGACCACGAGTGCCCCATACCGGCTGAATGGGTTCTCGAGTTATCGCGTTCATTTGTGGGAGATCTGTCGGCCAATGTTCAACGCACCGGAGTGTTCATCCCTCCATCCACTGCCCTTGGGAAGGGCAACTGCCCATGTTCGAACATTTCTCGATCCCAATATGGGTCCTCTGCACTGAGGGCGCGTCTGTCGTCGACCCTATGTTGCGTAGCTATATTCCCTCCCGGGAGGCTGTCACCTCTGCGACCGAGGCCCTACAATGGGGCCAAACGCCAGCTGGCGGAGAAATGCAACCGGAACCTGTCTTCGCATGGGGCGATGTAGATTCCTCATGGGGTCACGCTGACAATGGGTGTCAGAGCGGCGGAGAAAATCAACTCATCTCACTTGATTTCCAAGAAGAGGTGTCTCCCGTCCGTCTGTTTCCGGAGCCCGAACGCAACAGTGGACAGTTGCGAGGAGAAGATTGGCAGGCGTTCTTAGCGCGGCGCCGCGAGGGAAATATGAAAAGAGAGGAGAAAGAGACTCCAGCCCAACGGCAGTCACGTCTGAGCCGCGCGACATTGGCGGGTAATCAGGATTACCCTGCCAAGAAGACCACGGTGTTCGAATGGCAGCCCCAAGAGGAGTATGACGGCTTTCGTCTACGCATCCGCATCACAAAGAACGATATTCCTCGGTGTGGAGGGAATACAGTGCAACTACAAGGACATATGACTCGTTTCATAACGAGTGGGACTTGTGTGATGAGTTGGATCCCACCAGCATTCCTGATGGCGACTGGGAAGATGAAATTTTCGCTCCTCCCGCTCATCCCGCTCCTCCCACTCTACCTCCGGCACCGCCTCAACCTCCATCACGGACCAGTTTCTTGCAGGACATCGATCGATACTTCGGTCATCATGAGGTTGCATCCTCATCGAAGCTCAATCATGGCATTGAGCATTTTGTTTCAACGTTACATTTCCGTCTCGGATTCCAACTCGCAGCATCGACCTCTACGCCCCGAGGTAGATCGGCCACGTTTGAATCTTGGATCCGCAAGACGGAGTGGCTTCACCTATGCAGACTCGTCGGCGATGTAGGCGCGGATGTCGCAACCATTCCGGACGCACAGAAGGAGATCATCACTTGTTTCATAGGTTACCTGGTCACTTTACCGGCATCTGGGTTATCTGAAATGCCAGCTGATCTCTGGGACTTAGGACCCGATCCTTCCCTAGCAGTCTCGAATGCGCACATTCGAGTTTCAAACGTGCAAACTCCCAAGCAACTGCTCTATGTAATAGAGCCAAGTCTATCAGCAAGTCTGGTCGTCTGGAAACTCGTCGTCGCCGACGCTGCCACTGCTGTGATGTGCCTCCGGCGTGACTGGGGGTCTGATATCACGAAGATCGCGCTCAATCTCCTCCAAAAAGGAATCGCTTTCAAGACATTGCAAGCCATGGCAGTCGCGCCTGACGCACGTCGCCCACTTACGGAACTTCGTTTATACTCGCCGACCTACACGCGCCCCCCTTGCAAGGCTGTTTACGCGGATTACGTCGTATATGAACAACATCGCCACGAATTCATGAATCAGCCTCGTGCAAGAGCCGCACTTCTTCATGGCGGGCTCGTATGGAGGCTGGCTCTGCATAGCTTTGGTTTTGATAATCTCCCCTCCGTTCTCGAAGGAATTTCACGGGAAGCTGTACCATTTGGTCTCATGTTGCTCATCAATGACCAGACTTACTTCGACGATGAGTTGTCAGAGGAGGTGGTGGATTTTATGTGCGGCACGTATTATTCACACAACGGCAAGTTTTTTTTCTTACCGACAACAACACAAACGCTTACATTTCGATAAATAGACGATGGCACTATGGACAAGGTCTCTTGGTGGCCTAGACCCCAGGCCTGGGCTGCCTCAGGGTTGAACGTGGGGTTCTGGTCCACGCGATGCGAAGAATGGTTCCAGAAACGCCTCGGCAACATTCGAGAGGGTGTCTCTAGAATCCGCAATACACGCGTCAACGACGATAACGGTCCAATGACCGCCACGCGGTGGAAACGTTCGCTCAAGTTTAATCCGGGCACCAACAAAATGATGAAGAACGTTGACGCGGCGTGTTCTCAATTCCTCGCCGACAACGCAACTGGTGAGAATGATTTTGTTGTTGTTACTTGTGCGTCTCTGAATAAACTTCTGCTTAGTTTTTGCAGAGTTTTAATATTATATTGTTGTATTCATGATTGCTATGTACGTCTGGGAATAGCTGTAGTTGTACGAATGATGATTGTATAAATTGTGACCCATGGCCTCATACCGTGCAGCATACCGATCAAATGGTCAAGAGGGGTTGGTTGTCGTCGGCGCCAAGCTCAGCGGCAGAACCTCCTACATTCGCTGATGAAGAACCAGCCTTAGACGAATAACTCACCTCCTGAATGACGACAGTACACACCGCCATGCCACGCCAGGTAACGAGTTCGGGCCGTGAGCGGGCTACGATTGAATGATGGGCGGGCGATGGGCGGGCGATTGGCGGGCGATTGGCGGGCGATGATCGGGCGATTTATTTTATCTGCAGACAAAACTTGAAGTTTTGTCATGACATTCTGTCGCTGGCGTATACTTCAAATTTTCAGGGGCGTCTAATTGTTGGACAAATCTTGATACATAAGCAAGCATGTGATCATCTGCAAAACTTCAAGTTTCGTCTGAAATTTTACGTGAAAATTAAACTTTAAATTGAAGCAGACGTAGAAAATCTGATTATATTTCTTATATTTGTTGACATATTGTCCGTGGGAATATGGTTGCGGGTGCTTGATATTTTGGATTACACATAAAACTTCGCCAAATTTTGAAGTTGTGCACCAATCTTTATGTTAGTTTAAATTTCAAATATTTTCTTCTCATTTTGTACAACATATAAACCTGTCCTAAATATCGATAACCCCGATGTGTCAGCAGTAGCAGTAAGGTTGCGAGCAGTGCAAAGAAACAGTAAAGAAGTTTGCGGTACTTTCAGCAGTAAAGTAGCGGAACATGAGAAGTTCAGTCAAAAGTAACAATCAAAAGTCCAGCGGTATGCTGACAATAATGGAGAACGAGCGTGATGTATCAACGAGCAATAAGGGAACTTTAAAGACTATGTCCACTACTGGGTTGATCCAGAGCTAGACAATAATCCTGACCTATAGTACATGCAATGGTGTAAAATCAGGTGTTTTCTCGTGTGGGGTACGCGGTGCTTATATCCTAAATCGTATGTACTCGGAATACTCTAGGCAAGATCAGTAGCGCTGGAGTGTAGTAACCGCCATAAGTAAACATAGCACGAGGCACTGCGGCACGAGGCAACATGTAATAACGCTTGCCGTGGAATCAGTGATAATGAACAGGAAACAAACTACGCATCAAATGGAGCTATGCGGACGCAGCAAGGACATGGAAGGACATCAGTTCATGGAATGAGGTGCAGTAGTTGGTACAGTGTGCGGTAAGCGTGGGATGCCGCCGGTACTGCTAAAGGGGTAAGAAGGCCATGGACTAGTGGTAACTCCTGTAGACATGAGATGAGTGTCAAAATATGGGGTTTTAAGCCCAGCGCCAATATGTTTGTTACACTGGTAGTCCACAATTTTGGGGTTCGGGGTTCGGTACTTAAGATTCGTGACTCGCCACTCAGAAATATGTGAGGCAATCTTGCCATTTGGAAGTCGAGTCCCATGAATTGAGTCCCAAACTCTGAGTACCTCGGCATTCAGGCATTCGCCACTCAGCATTTGGGATTTAGGACTCTACATCCGGATCTTGAAATCCAGTCCTCAAAATCTGGAACAAAATATTCAGGAGTCAAGACAATCATTTGGATGGAATATAATATTTTACATCATGTATGAAATGAAGACCTCTCTAATCTAAACACAGTGAAGAGGACTCCACTCCCCTGCCTCTCTTCAATCTCTGTAGCATGTCAGTGTACATCTTCACCTCTGCCATCTTCTCATGGATACCCTCATCTTGCTCCTCCATCAATGCTACCAGGTGTGCTTGAATCATCTTAAGTCCCATCACTGATGGGCCTGATGAGTCATTTACCTCCTCAGGAAGAACCAAGCCATCATCCTCAACTCCATTTTCCATCCAATGCTGGTAGTGAACGACACAGGACCTCATGATTTGACCCCATTGCCATGGTTCATTCAGAATGTTGGTGTGTCCCATCCACCATGGAGTATCATAGCTGGGAATAATCTGGGATGGATGTCCCAGAGCTACGACATCATCAAACTGACATAGGTGGGATGAAAAGATGTGGTCTGGAACAGTGTTCCAGGTGAGCATGGGATACAATGTCAGGACATGAGTGACCAGGCTTGGAACAACAGAAATGATGTTCCTTGCAGCTGAGTACTGCAGGAGTGGCATAACAAATGTCTGTTGGAAATCTCAGCATTGCCCACCAAAGTCAGCTGGTCATCTGGTCATCAGTCACTTACATTGATCTCCCATTGCAGCCCGGTGAAACAAAGAAACTAGCGCTGGCCTAAGTATAAGCACAGCGTTAATCCTACTAAAGGCGCAAGTGAGATGTTCGACCCAAGAGGACTGCAGATAGAAGTAATTCCTTCTAAGTTAGTGCAAAGGAAACAATGAAGTACTAAATTGGCTGCGAGGATTCTGATTTCCGAGATTAGCAGCGGTAGCGGTATGTTGACGGTACTAGCGCGGTGTCAGTGGTACACATGCGGTAACGATAGCTGCAACAGTTAGCTAGCAAGGGCAGGAACAAGGTTG
Organism: Suillus spraguei; assembly: GCA_016800925.1. NCBI lineage: Eukaryota > Fungi > Basidiomycota > Agaricomycetes > Boletales > Suillaceae > Suillus > Suillus spraguei. The sequence continues at coordinate 5,198 of JABCPU010001254.1, forward strand.
CTTGGGCGGGATGAAATGTTATAACTACCGGCGGTGTGGTAGCAGTAGCAGCAACTTCCATATGAGTGGGAACGCAGACGAGAGAGAAAGCGAGATCACTGGCCATGGTCCGGTTACGAGTAGCAAAGTCGAAAGCTGCGCGGTACTTCGAGCGGTAAAGTTACCGGCAGTTAAATCAATGAGCATGGTTCGAATGGAGGAATGTTCAAATGCAAATAGATTGCAACTAGCGAGTGTTTCTAGTACTAAGTCCTAGTGAAGGGATGTAACGGGAAGTGAGTGACGGTATGTATGTTCAGTCCTTTTTAACATATGTGAGCACATACAAGATAACTATGCGAGTCCGGTAGCGAGAAAGAAAATAAACGGGGTACTTAATTATGAGGCACACAGCGTGCAGCGGCCCCTTGAGATATAAGGTAAATCCTGCCGTAGGTTTAGTAACGGCGGAAGCAAGGAAACTACGCACCAATGGATTCTAGACGGAATAGGACAGGACATGAGGGCATCGGTGTGAGGATCCGGTAAGGGTTCACGGAAGAAGAACGGCTCTGCATTAGCGGAGCGAAAAGGCTATTTTGTCGCTATAAGGGAATCCTTCGGTTGCCGCCGCAGACGTTAACGAGACGCTTGCCGAAAACAGGGTTCTGATGGCCAGCGTGACTTTTCTCGCTACATCCGCTGGGCACTTTGAATATTGACCGTCCCCGGTCAAACGTACCATATGTAAGACTTAGTGTTCCTGCGCCTTGCAAGCACATGGCATGATGCGTGGTATGCGGAGTGTACAAAGCGTGATTGGCGGTGAACTCGTGGTATTGTGGGAAGGGGGTAATGATGAACATGAGGTGTGTTATGCGGCGGTTATGAGTGAGGAGCTGCTATAAATGACTGGCGTACCCGTGATGACTTGCTTGTCTTCGCTACAGCATGTCCCTCTTCAACCTTGGTTCCGACCTTTGCCCTGAGGCCGTTGCCTTCATTGAGAAGTTTGCCACGATCCGCGCTAAGGTTGAGGCACTGACCAAATGCGTTCCTGAGGACCGTGAGGACTTAGCCGCTGAGAAGAAGCAGTGGATGAGCGAGTGGACTCTTGCCACGGTAAGCGACTGTTGGCAGTGTTCTGCATGTTTGCTCATTTCTACGGTATAGGGTGCGATGGTGAAGTGTCATTTGGATGGGAAGACATATAGCCTAGCGTTGGTCTTGCCACTGGCAGAGAACACCGCGGGACTGGAAGTGAGTAAGATGTACGATCGCTGGACCGAGCAAGTTCGCGCAGCTTTACTTGCCACGAAGATTAAGCATGAGCAAGAGAAGTTAGCCGCTGCTGCTGACAAGAAGGGCAAGGAGAAGGAAGTCACTGTGGTAGATGTGCCAATGAAGGAGGTTACTGGTGGTGATGCGGAGGGTACGGTGGCGCCATTAGCATCCACTGAGGGTACTTCGGTAAGTTCTCGCTATTTCTCTTTCGCTTGCCTTTACTTATGCGCTATGTCTAGCGTCCAAAGCCATGCCCTAGGATTGGTAGGAGAGCTGGCGACATTGTGTATTCAAAGCCGTGTGAGCACTGCGCTCATCTGAAGCTACTCTGCTCCGGCGAGCGTGGGTATAGCTGTTGGCCATGCCGCAAGCTACAGACTGGCTGCGTCCATTCCAGATACTTCGGTAGTGAGTTCTGTACAGGTCACACTTCTAACCTTGTTCACTTGTTTGTAGAGCGTAAGGCCAAGACTGCGGCAAAGACGCTGCCTACCGCTGGCAATAGCGGTAGTGGTAAGGCTGGTAGTGAAGTTACCGCTGGCGGTCTGCCTGAAGCGGCAATAGAGCTGACAGAAGGGGAGGAGATGGATATGGGAGAAGTCGCTAGGCAAGTCGCTGAGGACTCTGACGTGGAGGATGAAGCAGAATTCCAGCGGCAGCTGGATGAGCTGCATGCCATTCCAGATCTGTTCTTCTTGGCTGACACTGAGATGCGGAAGCTGGATGCGCGGTACATGCAGATGCAAGGCCTGATGAAAGAGATGGCTGCGAGCATGAAGTATCTTCATGGCTATCTGGACCGCATCAAGAAGGCGTGCAGTGATTGAGTACTTAGCGTGTCTCTTCCTTCATACCATATACTTGTATACTGTAGCGTGTGCATACGAGTCTGTCTCCTGTGGTTGTTCTGCCGGTAAGGCAAAGTGAGTCAGCGGTCCTGTCCAAATGTCCCATGTCCGTGTCCAAATTCCAGTACTAGTCCATTGAGTGCCTGTGTGATATAGTAAGGGTAAATGAGCGCTCGCATAAGATGAGACTAGAGTGAAAGTACAGCCAAAATTGTGAGTTGCCGCTCGTCTTGTCTTCGTCGTTGCGCTTCCTTCTTCTATTCCTGCATGATACCGCTGCGTGCATGATGTCCTTGGTTCTATGAAATGTGTGTGGTGCACTGCCTCCGTGGTAGAAGGAAATACATATGTACGGTAATGATCAGTGTGCGGTATTAGTCCATTCTTTGCAGTCCGTTGCAGTATTATTTTTGATATAAGAGTCTGTGCGCTGTTAGCGCGTTGTTACAATCGTACGTGCCCCTATTCATTTTTCTACTTCATTTACCTTGTATATTACGTAACATGACTCTGACTCATATGCTCAACGCATCTGTACTATAGTTGCCTTCCTCCTTTGGATACGCACTTACATTCTCACGCCTCTCTTGGTCTGTGCGCACATATTGGCCTATTTAAGCACAGTGTACTTGTAGTAGATTCGCTACTTTAATCTTACTGGGTTTTACCTGGAATCTCCTTCGCTTAGGTCTCCAACCTAAGTCGTCTTGAATCGTCTCTAAGTCTAAGCACTCCTTAGCCTTAGTCTCTATTCTCGCGGATACCTCTTAGACTTGTCTTTGAGGCTGAACCCTTGATCGTACTCGGAACGCGTTCCTTGTACTTTCACCTTGTTCTCTTTTGAACATTGTAAGAACTTCCCAGCAGACCGTCTGTGTCTTTTCACTGTCGCTGGTGACGCCACCCCAGTTCGTAACAAAAGATTAAAGTCTATTTTGATCGTCGACTATCCAGTCTTCGACCCCAAACCCTGATCGCCTAGATCAGCAAACTAGCGTACGCGTACGCTGAGCAGATTGTCAAGAGAAGCCCTCTGACAGAAGAAAGCCCTGACGGACAGCAAGACAGCGCATGTAGGCATCGAGAAAGTATAACTCATCAGAAGAATCATCAACCATGTCGACCAATGAATTCGAATACAAGATCGGTCAACCGATTGGTTTTGATGGAGATCGTGATAACTCTCGCGAGTTTATCCAGTCGTGCAACTTGCACTTTGACATCAATGAAAAGCTTTACACCACCGACAAGCAGAAGATCATCTACATAACATCCTTCATGACCGAGAAGAATGCCAAGTCATGGAAGGAACAATTCCTTGAACACGCCCAATCTACCGACACTTCAGGACAAAAAGTTGGTTATGGGACGATGGTGGATTTTATGAAGAGCTTCAAAGAAGCATTCGAACCAGTGGATACCAGAATGACCGCACTCACACGCCTTAGAGATCTCAAGCAAGGAACTGGAGATCTTCACACCTATGTTGCCGACTTTGAGGCACTTGCAGCCAAGGCTCATATCACCGATAACGCAACGAAGATCCAGTTCTTCCAAGATGGTCTCAACTGGGGTATCCTTACAAAGCTTTTCAATACGGGAGATGTCTCCGAGATATTCAGAGATGTTGTGTTGCAATGCGTTGCTATTGACAACGCCCATCATCGGCTTAATGCCATGAGGACACGTCATGTTCCACAACAGAAGAAGAAGAACTACGGAAATGCGCGGTATATTCCGAACCGCGATTCCAATGCGATGGTCGTAGATCGAATCTCCGACATGGAGAGATCCGAATGCATGAAGAAAGGGCAGTGCTTCGGATGCAGAAAGACAGGGCACCGTATTCATAACTGCCCTGACAGAAAGAAGAAGACCCCGCTCCGACAAACTGAAGTCAAAGGGGAAGAAGAAGATGAAGAAACCGTGAGGCGGATTGTTGAGGATTTTTGATGTGGAGAAACAAAGACTCGACGTATGTTTCTCCCAATGTAATACTAAGACTTGTACGCGCTGTAGGTGAAAGAAAAGAACTCCGTGTCCCCATCACCCTTCACTCGCGTACTCGTTTTGAAATCCGTCGACACCACTGCTGTTATCGATTCAGGAGCAGCAGGGACATTCATCTCCGAAGAGTTTGTGAAACTCCATCAAATCACACGACAAAAACTCAAAGAACCATTTCGAGTTACAACGGCAGATGGAACTCTCATAAAAGGAGGACCGATCACGCACTACTGTCTTTTAGTGGTGAAAATCGACGACCGAACCATGTATGGGAAATTCAATATCACCAAACTCGAAGGAGAGATCAAATCCTCCTTGGAATTCCTTGGTTACGAGCAATGAACCCAATTATAGATTGGGCTGCTGGAAACACTTGTCCTTTCACGGACAGAGAAATCAGACGAAATCGAAATCGATCTGGATGAAGATCGGAAGAAGAACGGGTTGCCTCAACTTTTCAATCATGTCAGGTGGCAACATTCCCGTCTTCCGAAACCTAGTTTCGCATCTCCTGTTGAGATCCCTGAAGACTCAGAACCTGAAGTACGAATGCCCCGTACTACCGAACCTACTCCACGTGTACAATTGCGCGAGCAGTGTCACCGATCCCTCGCGCAGAGAAGCGCAAGAATGAATCCGAACCCGAGCATCGGGCCGGACAAGAACCTGTTGAGCAACGGCCAATAGAAGAACAGAAACAGGGAAAAAGAAAACCGGAAGAAGAACTCTCAGGGCGAAACACCAATGTACCGAAACTATCCAAGTTCTTCGTTCCCCCCGAAAACTCTTTCAGCTTCAATAGAAGTAATCCCTGATGACGAAGAACCCGTGCCCTCGTTGATCCCAACTGAGGATGATGACCAATTCGATACCATGAATGACGTCTGCATGCA
>JABCPU010001255.1:0-10168 GCA_016800925.1 Suillus spraguei
CAGTCAGTGGACTAGAGCGAGGTTTCTGTTTAAACTTTAAATTTGAAGTCCATCGGTGTCTCAAGCGCTTCGATGGTTTCGGCAGCCCAAACGAAGTCTCACCGGTCGGCTATTTTGTTTGGCTCAAGGCACGGTGGAACTTGACATGATATCATCAGAATTGAGCACGCCTAATATATATATGTGAGATTGTGATTTATATTGAACACTGGGGAAAGGTTCGGTAGGCTGGCTGTTCATATCTATACAGAATGGATCGGACTTTCAGGATTACTAGCCATAAAGATGCATATATATTTGGGCCTGTATCCTGTGATATCTGTGATGATTATATCTTGCACTGGGTATTTGCATAACCCTTCATCTACTCACTCTTCAGTAATTCAGATAACTTCCCTCTTCGCCTCCTCTGTCTTTCTCTGGTTCCTTATTCCCGCCCAAACGCTCAACCCAAGTGCAATCAAACACGCTGTCGCGGTTACATACAAACTCGAGACATAGCAGTCGCGTCCTTCAGAACATTGGTGGTCGCTTGGAAGACCACTACGCCTTGCTAAAGATAAAGAAGAATACGTCTCGGTGTCATCGTTGGAGGCATGTGAATCGAGGTTGCGCCCAAACATAAGGGAGAAAATATTCCCTCCCACCAGTGGACTGAGTGAGACAAATCCCCAATTCTCCGAGAGATGCGCTAGACAATCCAAGTCAGCACCTCTTGGTATCACTCATCAGCAGTTAGCCCACTACTTACATAGCCCAAACCAGTCAATGACGATCGTGGGGGCAATGCCGAACAGACTACCTTGCGCGAGCCCAAGTAGCGCGGTTGCTTTCCAAAGATGCGTAACATTGTTAACGCTGACGGCAGACAATTGAGAGATGACAAAGAACGTTGAAACGATGGAAAGACAATATGCACGAGGGAGACGTAGGCGAATTCTCATCAAGTCCGCGATCAATCCTGGTGTATTGAATAAGTGAAGATAATGAGGAGGAAAAAGGAAATGAACCAATGAGAATACGTCCTGCGAAGTTGCAAACACTGAGAGTCGAAACTTGTGCGGCTTGCCATTGCGAAGCTTCTAACTCATCGTAGTTTGGGTTCCCCTTGGCATATAATGCCTGAGATATAGAACCAACATTATTGACATCTGCGAAAACTTGAGTGAGGTGACGCCATTGACCTTGATGAGAAACGCCTACACATAATCCCGGATCCACCTACTAATACATGCAAAAGTTGGTTACAGTATATGAAAAACAGAAAAATCAACTCACGAAGCGACATGATAATGCAAATAAGATAAAAATCTGGGGTAAGCCACAATTGCTTCCCGTAGACATTAGGCCCATCATGCACGGGCTTTGTGTGGTTCGTGCTCCTGATACTCGACCTTCTCGATACAATCCTATCCGATGCAAGTTCTACCGCGGTCGACGGTTCGGGGACAGAATGGTTTGATACCTTGTGTACGTGTTCCGTGTGATCAAGAAGGGAGGTGCGACTGTTATTTCCACTGATGAATGGAGCGGCATCGCCGCTCGGAATTGGCTGGTATTCCTCGTGTCTATCGAGCACGATGCCCGGGGGAGGTAGTGGTATTTGACGAACTATCGCGAGACCAAGAAGCATGGGAATTGCGGTGCCGAGGCCCAGGACAAGGAGAAGAGCAGATATGTCACCAGGGAATGCGATGCTGGTGACCGTGGCAAAGAAAAATGCGGATAAGCCGACACCAGACAGAACGAGACCTGTTATAATTCCGCGCTGCACGAAAGACCATTGCATCAGCGTGACTACTGTCGATTGCAGTACGGAAACAAACCGATGTTTCAGGGAAGCTCTTAACCGTAGTGTTTACAGCAGCAGCAAGACTCGCATTTCCAGCCAGGCCGGTCATGAAACTGCAGGCAATGAGAACGAAAAGATGCAGGAATGATATTGATGATCCAGTAGCATTGTCGTAGATGTACCTCATACCGAGATATCCTATGAGGAAGCAGGTAAAGGCACTGATGAGTGGAATGCGGGGACCCCTTGAATCGACCACTCGACCCCAAGCTGGGCCGCTGATGTATATGCCCACTGAATGAAGTTAAGGATTTGGTCGAATTGATTTGAACAATTAGCGCACCATTCCCTGCGAGGCCAATGACATTCAACTGGGTGTGGGTGAGGAATAGACGCACGCCCAATTGTGGAGCATATGCTATGATAGGATATTATGCTTAGGATCTTATCGACACACATATTACTCACCAGAGTATATCTGATCGCAGCAGAACTACTTTCAATGCCACTGATACATATCATAAAATCTTTACGCACGTAATTTGTTCCTGAACTGAGGGATAAGAGGATGGAGCCTAGAAGTGTCAATATTCGTGGTGCGCTGAATAGCGCAGGGGGTTGTGGTTCCATGCTTGAAAGGGTCAGACAACCTCACAGCACCCTTGAAGCGTTGGATTGGATTGGCGGTGTATTCAACGAGCTCATTAACGACAATGGCGATGATAGCAACAACGAGCGTCAAAACAAAGTCGAAGTAGATGTATCGCAGTCTGCAGAAGACAGAAATGTTGAACAATTCTGAGGCTCGAGTCTTGGTCTGATGTAGCGGTTAAGGTCTGGGTACCCTGTTGTCAGTGACCAGGACCTTGCTCGGCTCTTTCGGAGTTTCTCCAGGAGACACTCGCTCGGGAAATACGAACATGAGTTGGGTTCAAAACACCAGTCTGCATATGAAATGTATATTACTGGATAAATTGACTTTGATCGTATAGCCCGTAGCTATGATGCAACAAGTCTATGGTTGGTATGTGATGACCGCAATTTTGGAAATTCACAACACATTATCTCCCACCTTGCTCCGCAAGGTAATAGCCAAGATAACTAACGTAGCTGGCATTCACCACCAACGTAAGTACTCCATGCCCGCACGAGTCAACAAACGGCAGCAGCGCGAGCAGGAAGAGCTTCTAGCGCTAGGAAACCAGCCGGCTACAGCCGTCGATGTGGACAGCGAAGAGGAACCACCATCTATAGTACCCATCGGGGTTTGCAGCGGTAAGTCTAACCCTGGAATAAATCCGTGTGGAGATCGTAACAATATGGACCAGCTTTCCATTGCAGAAGATGGCAATGGTGGACCTGAGAGCGATGACGAAACATCTAAGCCTACAAAAGCAAAGAAGGCGCGTAACTATCCTGTACTATGATTCGAGACCGATGATTAATTCGAACGCAGGCAAAGAAGAAGAAGAAGAAACCAGCATCTGACGCACCGACAAGCCTCAGCAAGCTAAACCCGCTGAGACACCAAAGCTCCAGCAGCCTAAATCTGTAAAGAAAGGCAAGGGAAAGAGAAGAAGAAAGATGGTTTGGATGATCTGGACACGGCGCTCGCAGAGCTTTCCCAAAAGTGTGTCTAGAATTTTAGCTGCCAGTTAATCTGCTCATCAATACAAAGATACCCAGAACTCCAAAGCGTGGCAGCTTCATCATCATCTACTACTCGAAACGCTTCTCTTGCATCCCTTCTATCCGTCTCAGTATCCAACCTCGATGCAGAGGCAGAAATGCGCAAATTCTTTGGCACAAGAGCTGTCATAGCTGCAAAATCGTCCGAGGCTGCCCCGTCTAGCGGATCCAAAAAACGGAGAGGCGTTGCTCCAGCCCAGAGTCAGCGTCACAACTTACACGACCCCACCCATCATGGAACATGATCAAACAAACGTGAAGGCCTTTCTTCTCGTCCCATTGACCGACGAGGAGGTGCAACAAAAGATCGTAGATCGAAATAGCCCAGCTTCAGGAGACAAATGGTGGACTGTCGAGTATAGTAAGAGGTACAAGGGTGTCACAAAGACCTTTATGCAGGCCGTATTGTCAGGAGGTAGCCTTCCCTTATTGTATACCTTCTCATAACACTCATATTCGTCCCTGCGACTAGATCCTGAAGCGCTGTGGAGGGTTTTACAGAAACTCCCGTGGCATGGTGACACATTACTGCAACTAGCAGAGGTATATCGCCATCAAGAGGTCAGTGGTTCATTTTTTGATCATGTTTCTGTTTTTCGAATCATATCAGAATACAGCCAAGCTGTCGAATATGTGGATCGGCGCTCTTTTCATATGAACGCGCTTTCTTAGGGTCATACAGCTTCACGAACGGGCTCAACCGCCTCGATTTCAACCGTGTCGAGAATCGCCCCTTCTTCCTTGCATTGCACCGGCAGGTCACGTATGCTCCTCTCATGTGCACATATCTTCTCGGAGACTAATCTGCCACAGTGATCTCCAGCGTCGCGGATGCATCCGTACCGCGTTCGAGTTCGGGCGCCTTCTATACTCCTCGAACCATGGACGGATCCGCACGGTGTCCTGTTCCATCTTGACTTCGTTTCCATCAAATCAGGTATGGGGCAATGGCTCTTGGACCTCTACTCCGAGTTTGCTAGCGTGAAGACGGTATTCGAGGATCATTTGAATCCAAGCGCGCTGCCTGGATGGGCGTATGCGAGAGCCTTAGCGCTTTTTGCGAGGGAAAAAGCAGGTGGGGGACAGGTAATTTTTCTGATCGTACTATTAGCGGTGTATTGATCTTGAAGCGGTAGAGCGTAGGGAGCAGCACTGACGCGCTGAAGCAGGCTATGCTGGCCTTCCCAGAGGTGGTACCATTACTGGCCGACAAGTGTGACATTTCATTATCTCCAGAGCTGCGCGGACACAGAGCATTCCGGATTCAAACTGACGGAATGTGCGTGGAATTGATCTGTCACATAACCTGCCGTGTGCTGACGGCTATTGAAGTGGGCTGTCGCCTGCGCAAAGCGTTCTCCACCTCTTATCTCATCTCTATGCTCAGCGATCCGCACCTCTCTGGAAGTCCGCCTCACACATGAAATGGTTCGAAAGCATCGCTAATGGAATTCGACCATCGCTCGACGCCCAGCGCTCCAATGCAATTCGTGAGCGGTTCCTCCAAATGTACACCTCGACAACACTTCGCTACTCCGTCTACCGACATGTCATTGTGCTCGAGCAAAGCTTCCGGAACCTCACCCCCTTCATCCCACGTTCTGTCTTGTTAGCCAAACAGCTTGCATGCGATCCACTCCCACCACTGACAGCATCCTCCGAATACAATGACGCCTTCTTTGCAGGTGCAGAAGAAATCTTCAGCGTTCGTCCTCGCCGACGGGATGCACGCGCGCTGGAGCGACTCATCCCAGATGCAGGCGTCAGGGCGCAAGTCGAAGCGCTGTTCGATGCGAATCCTGGGCTGGCGGGGCAGTTGCCTGGTGGCGTGGTGCAGTTCGTGCAAATGATGGCGGAGATGCCGGATGAGGCACTGGATGACATGATGCTTGGTCTTGCGATGGATGTTGGGGGGGGCGGTGTTGGTGTTCCAGGTGGAGGAGGTATGCCGGGTGGATTACCGATGGAGGGTGGTGATGATATACTGGATTTGGAACCAATGCCTCGGAGAGGCGCAGCGGAAGCGGCACCACCGTTGGCGAACGAGGATCAAAGCGAGGAAGAAGATGAAGACGAGGACGAGTATATTGCTGTGAGTTGCTTTTTGATGTCTGGCTTGTTGGACGGTGCTGATGTGAATGTTGCAGCCCATGCCCATACGGGTAGTGAGGAATCTGTTGAATAGGTTTTGGGGAGGTGGTGGGGCTACGGCTGACAGTGATGAATCTGATAGTGATGTTGAGGAACGGGACCATGACGGTGTTGATTAGGGGTAGTGTTTACTTCTTCGCGAGCCAGTGTACTTCTAGCCCCTTCCGTACCAACTTTTATGCATTGGTTTCACAGATACTAAATATTCAAATATCCATTATATGTCTGTTATTGCAGCACCCCAAAGTCTATGCTATGACATTAAACTTTGTTACACAAGGAGTAGAGGTGATGACTAAGCTTTGATATTCATTGTCGAGGTCAATACTTGCTGTATCCCGCACGACAATGTCCAAACTGTCATTCACTATCCGAAAACCCCCAGCAGCCAACGACGACAGGGCCAGCGATAAATTCAAGCTCTCAGCGCTCCCTCGTCACCTCTCCAGTGCCGCCAGCTCTGCTTCTGGCACCCCACTCACAGGTTCTCCTCGTACTTTCAGCTCTCGGGAGGACACCGACGACGAAGAGGAGAGCGGGATCGTGTTTGCAGATGGTGGTCGTAAAGATGACCCAGACTCTAGCGACGATGGAGACGAACATCTCGAAGATGAGCTTATCACCTCTTTCAACAAGTTCGGTGCACAGCGGTGCGTCTCTTTTCGCTCTTCCCAACATTTCTACAGCTCACAAAAGGCATGTGTGCTACTTGAATCAACTAGTATGAATAAGCCAAAGCCAAAAGCCCCTGCTGGTCCGCTTGTTATTCCTTCGAAACCAAATCCTGACTGGCGGGAGGCAGCACGGAAACGTCGTGCAGGTGCTGCACGGTTCATTCCTGACTCTGCGAAAGCAAGCACAGGTACAGATGGGAGCGTCGGAGGGCTAGGAACGCGTGACACCATCAACTCCGGTCCCCAGCTGTCGGGTATCCAGTTCGGCAACAAGGAAGTCAAAGTGGATACAAACACGACATCTACTGATGAAGATACAAATATGACGATAGAAGAACATGCGAAAGTAGATATTGTAGAAGAGACGGAGGACCAAAAAGCTCTTCGCGCACTGCTAGCTGGGAGATATCGACTCGGCGCCCCAAATCGATTCTATTCCCGTTCCTCCCAGTGAAACCGATGCTCTCCAGCAAGACGTCGCTGATCTTCGGATGTGGCTACTATCGAAGACTATGCGCGTGTGCCCATTACTGCGTTTGGAGCTGCTATGCTCCGCGGCATGGGTTGGGTGGACGGAGGGGCTGTAACAAGCTCAGAAAGAGCGAAAAAGAATGCCCTAGTGGAGCCTTACCTACCGAAGTCGCGGCCTGCACTTTAGGAATTGGAGCAAAGGAACAGGAGGTGCTGGATGATGGTAGTAAGAAGAAGAAACGGAAAGGGGGATGAGAAGCGGTATATCCCGCTTGTGAGACAGGAGAGTAGTAAGGAGGCAAGCAGGAATGGGAGTGCGGCTGTTTCGAGGAGGGCTTCGCGGTCACCTGAGAGAAGGAGCGGCCGAGAAGAGTAGTAGGAGGGATGATAATCGTGAGAGGAGGGGTCATAGAAGGAGGGATTCGGATGACCGTGACTCTAGGAGAGAAACTGATCGCGATAGGCGACGAGAACGCGACCGTAACGATCGAGGAGACAGAGACCGAGATGACAGGAGAAGAGATGATAGTAGAAGGGGCAGCGACAGGGATCGAGATCGCGATGTTGATAGACGTCGTGACAAAGTCCAGGATTACGATTACCGCGAACGATGCAGAGATGGGGACAGTAAACGGGGAGGATGTGACAGACAAGACTGATTATTGTCATAGGTCTATGCTCATCTCCATTTTGTGCTGAGCACGCAGAGATGTTTGCTCAAACTTGGATCCATTTAATTCGTGAGTTAATTATATGCCATTATCATCGTTTCCTAGTAAGTAGTAGTAGCTAGGGCTACTATTGATGTGCACGAGGATGAGCGTGCTGTTGTGCTTGTATTGCTCAACTATGTTGAACCAATTGGTGGATGCGAGCCAGCCTTCGGCGCAAAAAGGCCCGGTACACACACCTCTGACACTTGGATCAAAACGTCCACAAGCTCCCCAGCAAGTTGTGCTTAACACTACCTCGAGCGGAATGATGGAAGAAGAACAGTTCATCACTCGAATCACCACGGCTACTCGAACATTCGAAGGTCATGATAATGATGATGTTATGGGATCGCAGTCTTCCCCGATGGACTCCGTATGGTGACAGCCTCGTGGGACGGGTCGCTTCGTCTGTGGGACTTGGAAGACGGCGTTCTATTGAAGAGAATGGAGGGGAATCGCAATAAAATACAAGAACTTGCAGTATCAAGAGATGGGCAATTCATCGCAAGCGGCGATAAATGGTGGAGAACTCATTGCCTGGAACAGAGACGGAGAATCTCTCACTCAGCCTATCAAAGTCCACACAACTTGATAGTATCACTTGATTTTTCCCCAGCCAGCACGTTGCTGGCGAGTGGCTCATTGGACAACACAACGGAGCTCTGGAACACAAAAAACATAGCGGGTGCAAGGAGATCCAATCAACTGCGAGTCTGGAATCAACTGCGTTCGGTATTCACCATCTGGAGAATATCTTGCCATCGCCACAGAGAATGATATTCAAATATGGAATCCAAGCACAAGGGAATGCGTCGCAAAGTTCAAGGGTCATTCCGCGTTCAAGAAGCATGGAATTACTCACTCGTGTGGACGCCCGATGGAAAGCAGCTTGTCTCCGTTGGTGGTAATCTTGATACCACCATACGGATCTGGGATTCTTCGACCTGGCAGCAGGTCGTGAACCCTGCAAGGGCCACACTAAATTGATCGCCACGATTGCCTTGAACCCTACTGGCACTCTTCTCCCGTCCGCATCATTAGACCACCGGTCCGCCTTTGGCGGCTTTCAGATCGAAGAACCGTCGCCATATTCAAACACACCGATGAGGTGTTTCATTTCGCCTTCTTCACGGATGGCAAGCACATTCTTAGCGGGGGTATGATAAAATGATATCACAGTGGACAGTACCTTCGCTGGAGGATGTTCTCCATGACCAGACAAGTTTCTGTTCATCTTCCGTCCCTTCATCTCATTTTCTCCATGGATGTGTTACAGGAGAATGCTCCAAAGGAACTAGTGGCAGATAATGCGAGTCCACTTTCTTTGCTCGTCTCCTTGCATATTTATCCTCGATCTTGATGCATAGGCTCAACCGTCCCATTGCGAGGCATATTTTCAGCCTTTATTCCAGTCACGCAATCTGAGGACAGCCTAGTCAAGCAACACACAGGAGGTGTTCCATCGGACTGCAATAATTATAGTGTACATGGGTAGGAATCACATACGTGGGGTAAATCAGCGAGGCGGGGAGTTTTAGCTGCACTTGTCTGCAGAAGAATGTTAGCGCATGATGGATATATCTGTGTGCATGGAATGCATACACTTCGCTCTTCATGCTGTACAAGCAAAATGCTGCTAGGGACGTCGGATGGAGTGTCGCATATATGGATCTTGCCAGTACTGCAGTGGCCCAGGTCATCGGGTAAACAAATTGGCGTGAATCAGGTGAGAAGCTTAATGTAACAAGGATGTTGGACATCAGGCGAGGAGCTGGCGGAACTCGAAGGTCCTGAGCTTGACGGTATAGTCATGGGGAGTGCTGGCGAGGCGAGCGCAATCGAAGTGGCCCTGAACCTTCGAAAATGGCCTTCAGGCTTCAGCGGCCTAACTTAAGCCCTCATATAACTTTACATAAGCGAAAATCCGTAATCTGCACTCCTGTGGAAGGTCGTCGCGAATTTGCATGAGATGAAGGAGGATCAGAAGGAACAGTCTTCATCGCGAATCACGTCATTGTCAGAGGGGAGGGAGTACCCACTACAACGTCACTAGCATTGCAAATAGATTGATGAGACCTAGAACACGGTGAGAACTGAATCAAACATACCGCCTACCCGGAGCAAAAAGAACGTCGACAGACTCGACACGACCGGCACGGACAGACTATCAGGTTCATAGTACAGTAGAACAAAGAAGGCGGACGAAAATACACTGGATTCTGAAACAGTACAATGGTGCTCATCCGACTCGTCTTCTCGTTCGTTCCCGTTCCTGTTCGACAGACATCACTTTGCTTGGTAAGGCCGATAGTGACAAAATTTCCCAAGTCGCTATTGAGAACCGCGAAGAAGATCAGTGATGAGAAGGTGACGGGAAAAAAAAGTGGGCTGTGGAGATGCGATTTATGCCGGCGCTAACGGAGTTGCCTGTAAAGATGATAGAATCGGCTTGGAGTGTAGGGCTGAAAAAGGTGGGCGTGGAACATGCAGAATGGAAGATATCGAGGGATTTGATTCTGCTACGAGCGGCACCAGGGCTCGACAACAGGCAACAGATACCGCGAGCGAGAGTAAAACCTGCAGGAGGCATGTAAATGAACAATTCTAAGGAACCATGAGAGCGCACCTTTTGAACGACAGATTCCAAGGAGCGTCATCATCATCCGCCGCAAAGAGGT
>JABCPU010001256.1:0-10015 GCA_016800925.1 Suillus spraguei
ATAGCTTCGAACTGTCACTACTGCCTGGTAGCCAGTACTAGTGCCTGCAGCAACAGGCTCTCAATTTATCAATGATCCTCAAGCTTGCATTCACAATGGAGCACTTTGTATTCACCTGTCTGTTGATATGTCAGGCCTCAGGCTTGTAGTAATGATTCTGGCAATCTGCTAGCTTGCAATGAGGCAGGGCCAAGAGCTTGCAGCTTCTGCCACTGAAGGTGATGAAGAGATTTTTGGTCGTTGAAAACGCAGACGCACGGAAAATACAATACTCAGTACAAATTTTTTTTGGAAATATTGACCGTAATCTACACTTTTTTTCATGTTTTACCATGTGTCACAATTTACCTTCGATGACTTCAATTTTGTGTGACGGTCACACGAAATAGCTTTGATTCGTCGGACGTGTGATGCTGTGATGAAGCTAAGTGCGTATCTCTACAGTACTAACAATATTATATATCATATTCAGCAAGTCGCGTCGCACAAGTTCAACTTGTTTTTCAGCCGAATCTTCCACGTGCTTCTAACCTGGTCTTGCCATCATATCTATCCTGTCCGCTCCTCTACATTCAGTATTACCACTTCATTGCCAGTCCTAACAACCACCCTGAACTTGCGATGTGGACAGTCAAGCGTTCATATGTGGAAGACCAACATGGTAAACACAGATGTGGTGGCATGGTCCCATTGACAAGTGTAATGCATGCTGTTGAGTTAATCCCAGAATATGGTGAAAAGGTAGATGAAAATATTTCTTCGGCCATTTGTTTGGAGAGCTATGACCGTTTTTTTTGAACAATTTCGCAGATACATCAGCAAAACGCCTTTTTTCCCACCACCAGAAAATGGCTGGTCACAGCTTGGTCCCTTCTGTACAGAACTGTACAGATCCCACAGAGGCAAAGTGATTTGGTGATGTAAGGAGAGTTATCACACGTTGAGTACAGAGTTCGCATAGTATCGGTAGCTCACAATAGCAACATAGTTTTGAATCCATGTATTACTAATCGCTGTCTAGATTTCACTACTACTAATGAGTGGCCCTAGCCTAGAATTTGGGAATGCATATCTCAAACTAATGGTTTGATTTCGAGATACTCATTGTAAGTACAGAAAAATCTGTTCCACCAATCGCGTTGCTCCGATCACCAGGCCGTAAGCTCATCGTAAGCATCAAACTTCTTTTCAACAAGCGAAATTTACAGGTCGTTTGCTGATGTACAACAATACCAATGTTTTCAGTGCATAATGCGATGTCGAGGACGAGTGTAGACGTGGTACAAACCTACCTTGATCCGGATGACCCTCGACGCCACTATTCCCATGGATGAGCTATGTACGGTAAGTAAATTAACCGTTCCGCTGATAGCACTAGTACTTAAACGTCTTAGCTAGGGCAACCTCACCATAAAGCTACTAGGCTAATTCCATTGCGTTCATTGAGGCAGTGTTCGACATCGCGCGCTGGCAGTGCGTAACATTACTTCATTTGACTTATCTCTTGATCCTGTGTCAGATGCTAGGGGTGGGTAATACCGCTCGCGCTCCCATTTTCACATACTATCACTGCAGGATGGACATATCTTGTTGCTGTATAGTGATAGCCCTGATCTGAACTTGTGCGTTCGGCGAGTCAAGGCCGGGGGATGTTAGCCTCATTATGTCATATAGCTTCACTAGCTGAAACAATGAATAATACCGCAACCGACTTGGCAACGAACATCTTACTGATGTCTGTAGACGCGTCAGGCAAGAGTCGTTTGCATTAAAAAGGACGTGGAATGCTGTCGTAGGGCAAATTGAACACCCCTTCAAGATGGAAGACGCTTCTATGCAGCAGGACTCCAAAATGACGTTGGGCGACGTAACAGTTCACACTGCGTCAGTCCCAGGAGTAGATACTAGTCTCTACAAACTGTCTCCCGCACAAGCTGCATTCTTCAAGACACAAACCGGTATTGATAATGATGAAGACTTGAAAAGGCATATCTTGGAAGTTCAGGCGAAGGCATACAAGGCGAGTCATTCCAAGAGGACTTCACAATAAGTCTAATAACCATCTGCCATTGACAGGTTGCACCATATCCTTGTATTCATGCATTTGGCTTCCTTCGGAATGTTTTCAGTAGATCTGCACATTGCATAAAAATTGAACGTTTCTCAGGTTAAACTTGTCAAATTTTCCTGTGTATGAACACATCCTCAGGCTTGGTCGCGAGCGCCCCGATGCTGTGTTACTTGACATTGGTTGTTGCTGTACGTCACACAATTATTGTTTTGGATAGTCTTGACTCCATTGTAGTCGGTGTTGACGCCAGAAAGGCTGCAGCGGACGGGTTTCCTGCCAAAAACATTATTGCGTCGGACATCGTCAACGGTAATACATTTTCTTGTAAGTAATCATTCTTGCTAACGATGTGTATATGCAGAGTTTCTTCAACTAAGCCACGAGCTTTTCAAAACGATACCAGCTTCTTACCCTGGATGCCTCCTTCCTGGAAATGCCTTCGATCCAGAATTTCTTTCCATAGTTGCGCCGTCCTATGACGTCTCTCCAGTGCCAGCTATTGATTTGTCCTCGCTGAAATCCCTCAATCCCCTTCATGGTCGCATTAGCGCCATAAACGCTATTGCATTCTTCCACCTTTTCAATGAGGAGAAACAATTGCACGTCGCCAGGGCTCTTGCGGGTCTTTTATCTGCTCAGCCAGGCTCTGTAATTTGCGGTTTTGACAACGGAGCTCTCGAAAAGGGCATCGTAACTGCCAATTTGACAGGCGTTGAGTATCAGACGTTTTCTCATTCTCCAGAAACTTGGTCATCTTTGTGGGATGGAGAGATTTTCGAGAAGGGAACTGTCGAGGTAAAAACAGAGTTTGTGGAACTCGCGGTTGGCAGCATTAAGCGACACTTGATGATGATGTGGTCAGTTACGAGACTGTAGATAAGTTCAACAACGGGACGCATCCAGAGTGCAGGAGACAATCTTCGCCTCAACCACTGTAACCTTCTGTCTTTGTCGAACCTGGTCGTACAAGAAGCTGATATTGGACGTCTCTAATAAATAGCTCTCCTAATGCTTGAAATTGAGTGATGATATAATTGACCAAGGGACAGCACATACATAGAATTTGCAATATTGAGTAAAAAGCCTCAATCAGAAATCACAATTATATCCTCATCAACTACCGCCCGCGTCCATGTCGGAACATTCTCTTTTCCATCATCCGAGTCGTCCACATACATGCTATCGTCCGATTCAACGTCAATGATATTTTCCCGCAAGGTGGACGGCACATGTTGACATCGAGCGGAAGCAGGGCCCGGTGCCCTACGTTGGGTAAGGTTTGCGGGCTGCCGTTGGACCGATGCGGGACCTATTCGAGGACGTGATGTCGTTGTCCTAACGGACGGGACTGTGGACGGTCGGGATGAGCCAGATGCCACCTGCAGAGCAGCTGCTCTTCCTTGAATACCTTGATTGCGCGGACCTGTTGCCCGTGAAGCATTTACTTGTATATCAGAGCCTAAGCCTTTCGTGCCCGGTGGCTTAGAAACAGTCCCTAATGCTTCTGCCTCTATTTTATCCGCTTGCGCAAGGAGCTCGTCATCGATATCCAGGTCCATCAAATCTAAATCGTAGTCTGATTGTGGGGACGAGTGACGGGGTGGTGATGCAGGTTTCACGGATGGAGCATTTCGCTTTGAGGGCAGTTTGGAGATGGCCTTTGGAGGCGAGATAGGCGCTGATCCTGACTCAGTTATGAAAGCCTCAAATTCCTCGTCATCCAAGCTCCACGTGGCGTCCCGTGGTGCAGGGGAGAGGATCCGAGTCCGTGCCAGGGGGCAGAGGGTTATCTTGTGGATTAGATCTGCCCGAGGTCGATGACGAAGGGATTGTGGTGGACAGTGTAGAAGACGTAGAAAAGTATGGCGAAGTGGTCGACGCCAGATCATCTGGAGCAGAAAGAGGCTTGAGCGAAGGCGTTGGCTTAGATGAAACAAGGGTAGATGAAGTAGAAGTGGGGATAGAGCTCGACTTCGAGGCTGCTCGTACTAAGCTTGGTTTCGGAGCTGCAGTGGATATGAGCTTCGATCGAATTGCTGGAGGTGCAGCATTAATCGATGTTGAACCTTCGGGTGGATTGCCAACAGACCGTCTGTTAGCAACAGGAGGAGATGGAACTCTGGGGGCGGGGGCGGGGGCGCCTGCAGCGGTGCCTCTGTTTCACCAGGTGGTTGTGGATTGGGTTCTGGATCTGCTTGTCTAAGGGGTATTAATTAGTTTGATGAATATTTAAATGGAGGGAACTCACCCAAGCCTCCGTCTCAGGCTGCGCAGAAATATTTCATCTTGCATTACCTCATGGTCCTCTGTTTGATGGCCTTTCAGCTCAATCGTCTGGGGTTCAAGGAAGATAATGCCTTTGCGAATCTGTACGTCTTTCAAAAGGATCTAACAGCCAGCTCTATTAAAGTGACACAAAGCGACTGACCAATGCGCACCTTGTACCCCAGCGGAGTGACGCCAAGTTCAAGCTGTGGTATAGAACGGTATTCCACAGCCTCGACAGTTGTAAGTCCATCGCTCAACTCGAGACGCAGCATGCCTCTCGGATACTTTGGGACTGGGCCCTCGTCCTCTTCAGCATCCTCCTCATTCTCCCTAACAAGACCAGCCAAGTCCGCTCTATCTATGCGATTTTGCCTCACGTTCATCAAGCTAAATGCACTAGTGCCAATGTCGCTGATGGCACGAATCTCTACGAGACATGGAAGACCTGTGAGACGAGCCTTTTTGATAGTATGGATATTTTGTGGGAGGCCAGTGTTTGGCAGGGTAGAGTCTGCGAGGCTGGACTGAAAAAATTGAGAAGTTACATGGGAACTAAACTGTGTAAATTCAGTTGGAGAAAGGGAGTAGGAGGATGCGATCCATGAGCAACAGTCACGAAGCCAAACCTGCGGGTGAATTAATGATAAATATCATAAATGCAAGCCATTGATTAAAATTTTACTGGATCTAAAGCTGGACGCGGATACTGTTCGTTGACCCATTTAACGATGTTTGCAGGTGCAGCAGGTTCAGTCATCGAAGACTAAGCCAAAACTTAAAGCTAAATGACACTAGTACGAAGGCGCGTCACGTCGCGCCATTTCATGATTTACACAAGTCACGTGTATCCTTTCAAGTTGCTCACTGACATGATCCCAAGGTCGACGTTGGGCGGCTACATAACGCTCCGATACTTCCCGAGGCCATCCCAGAGTCTCCCGTCCATCCTCTCATCGAGGTGCGCTGGGTTGAGCACCATGGCAAAGCTGCCGCGTTTGCCCGTGCCAGACCTTCGCAAGACACTGGACCGTTACTTGCAGTCGATTCAGCCTTTTTTGCGCGAAGATGAGGCATGCGGTCTCTCTCTCTTTGAAACCAGCTACGAAAAACGTGTTCAATGGGTAGATGATTTTGAGAAAGGCATCGGCCGCCTTTGCCAGCATAAACTCCACGGTGCGTCCTTCCATTAATCCAACATCATTTAATTCAGCCAACCGTACTCGCAGAATTGGATGCTCGTTCGCCAAATAACTGGCTAGACGATAACATTTGGACGAACCATGCATACCTCTCATGGCGTGCCCCGCTCCTCATCAATTCTAACTGGTGGCTCACATTCATTAATGATCCCTCCATACCTGAATCTATCTTGCGTGGTGACACTAAATCAGGCATAGAGCCCTGGCAGGTGCGCCGGGCCGCATACATATTGCATCGCATTCTCGACTGGCGCGCACGCATGGTCAACCAGCATCCAGACCCTGATACAACCCGTACCGGTGTCTGGCTTCTCGCTAATACGGAGAAGATGTTCAACACATGTCGCTTGCCAAGAGCTGGCGCGGATATCCTTGCAACCAGGAATCTGGCATCTGAGCATGCCCAGGATATCATGCTCATGTTACATGATTTTGTGTATACCGTAAGGGTCTGTGAGGATGATCGGACACCGTTGCCTGTACAGACAATTGAGGATCGAATACGTGCGGTAGTATTAGACGTAATTAAGAGAATAGAGTCCGGGGAAAACGCCGTGCCAGTTGGTGTCTTGACCTCGGATGACAGAGACCGTTGGGCAGAGGTCAGTATGTCATTCGACTCTTATTTTCTTGCTCATCCCTTTACATCACTTCCATAGAACTATCAACACTTACTCTCCCTTTCACCCGCAAATGCCTCCACCTTCCGCGCTATCAGCGAATCTATAATGGCTCTTTCCCTCGACCATTACACTGCCACGCCATCAACCCCTGCCTCACCAAGTTCTTCCCAACCATCTCACACAAGTGTCCCAGCATTAGACTCTGACGTAGAGATTCACGCACACCTCCACAACACCCGCTCCCCTCCCCGAGCTCGAAACAGATTCTTTGACAAAAGCCTGACCCTATCATTAGAGCGCAATACCCGTGCTGGCGCAATGGGTGAACACTCACCTGTCGATGCCTTAGTGCCTAGCATCGTCTTTGATTACGGTGTCATTGCTGGTATCGACTCATCTGCATTCTTAGAGCCTGTTCCGCCCCCTCTTACTCTAGAGGAAGCTCGCGTGAGTGATGGTGGAAAAGGATGGACCCGTTTGGACTGGGTGACCGACGAGCGGATCGAAGTTCAGATAAGAGAAGCGGAAGAACGGGCTCAGGCCTCAATCAATAACTCAGAGGCAGGGGTTTTGGAATTTGGGGATATGGAGCAGATTGGATAAGTAGTGTCGGTACGTTTGTGACTCCTTGTCGATTTTCTGGCATTTTACATTTTTATTTTATTTCCCGGGTCTTGTCTCGTGGCGCACGACACTTGACATTTCTTGTTTCATTCATTCTTTTGTTGCAAAGGTCATTAATCATTTCACTATTAGCACGCCTTCCACCGGACGCCTACACCCAACTTGCACTCCAACTCGCCTGGTACCGTTCCCGCGGATTCCTCGCAGCGACCTACGAAACGGCCCTCACGCGAATGTTCAATGCTGGCCGTACAGAGTGCGTGAGGAGTGCAAGTGTGGAGGGACTGGCTTTTTGTTCAAGCTGCTAAGGAATGGGGACGTGGAGCTGAATGTGTGGCAGAGGGGGGCCAACACCAAGTGGAGGTGAATTTGTTTCATATTCTTACCGTAAGAGCGGGAGCTCATAGTTTTTGATTCATCAATCTGATCAGCCTCGTGCACTTCTTCCCCTCCTCCAACACGCCATCCAGACACACGCAAGGCGCACGAGGGAAGCTGCTACGGGTCGTGGAATCGACAGGCACTTATTAGGCCTGAAGTTGATGCTAGAAGAACTCCCTGCGGATACGTCCACATCTACTACTTCTTCGGACTCTCCTTCGAGTTCAAGCCCCACAGACCCCCCTCAAAAACGTACACATCCTCTCTTCACTGACCCTCTTTTTTCTCGCTCTCAGGAGTGGAAACTCAGCACTAGTGGCCTGAGCGCCGGTGACCAATTCCGAGGGACTGGCTTCGGAGCTGGCTGGGAAGATGGTTATGGGATTAATTGTAAGTTTAATTCGTCTCTCTCAGAATTTTTTTTCGGGATATTCAGCCTTCACGAGAAATTCTTCGTTGAAATGGTTCCCTGTCTGCATTTGTCATTATCGCCGGACATCACTATCGGTTGACCAGATCGGACTGAGGGTGATTCATTATTTGAATTGAATTGACGATTCCGGTTAACGCTCCCTCTAGCCACTAAACCAAGCTCATACTCTGTCCTATCATAGATCTCATAGCACCCCACCACATCAAATTTTGCGTCGAGTCTAAATTCTCATCCCCGCTCACATCCACGAACAAGTTCAAACAGCATATCGCAGATGCGCTCTGGGATATGCGGGCAATTTGCGAAGCTGGAGAGCTCGAGTTGAAAGACAGAAAAGAGAAATTGGTAGACATGCGGGTGCAGGCGCGGTTATAGGCCTGGAATCAAGGTTTATACCTCGACTCGTGAACGTGGGGACCCAATACTGATAGATATTGTTTGATTTCGACTGCAGATAATCGCAAGCGGTCGAACACCCACGCCGTATCAATATATACTTGTTGGATGCTCGATCAAGAATTCCATATATGCACGAAACGGTTATCAACGACCGTCCTCCCTCGTCGCCGCACAATACCTGCCTAAGTTGTTAGTACTATGTCCAGACTCCACTAGATCACCCTACACTCACTTGTACAAAAATAAACTATACCTACTTATCGCATACCACCCAATACACCACTCGATGCAATTGAAACAAGAAAAATCATTTATTCAAAGAAAAAAATAAAACACGCCTTGATCAAGCACAGTCAATCTATCATACAAACAAACAAACAGCAAAGTAGTGTACAACTAACTCCCATCGCCAAAGTATCAGAAGCCCTATTCAAGTCTCATAATGGCGGAATAGTATCATTCAGTTAACTCGGTCTCGTTCTCGCCGGACAGCACTCGCATCATTAGTGGGTATACCCACCTACAACGCAATCCTCTCCAAGTCATCTTTCTCAATCCACTCATGTTCATAGTATTCCAGCAAGCTCCCCACGAGCGAGTCACATCCTGCTCGCTTCATGAATTTCTGGCTCGTGCAAATGATCATGCCTTTCTTGCATCGAGTAAGCATGACATTAGTCCGGCGCAGGTCGGCGAGGAATCCGAGCGCCGTAGACCGCACGAGTGAGATCACAATGTAATCTTCCTCATTACCTGCGAGAACAAACTATAAACATGATGGCCATAAATATATGCTGCAAGAACAAACCTTGAAACGAGTCAACATTGAAACACTTATCCTCCCAATCGAGCTTTGAGAGCTTTAAACCTTCCTCGATCCAACTCCGCTGAGCGTCATACGGGTGATGATGCGGTATTGCTTATTCTTCGCTTGCAACATGGCGACAATACGGAGAACGGTTTGGTACTCTCCAAGGTTCTGCGCACGACATCGATCAATTGCGAGTGATCGAATTCAAGTGACATACCCTCCAGCTAGTTCCGTGTAGCTGTTCCTGGCTGGGAATGTTGATAAAATGACAAGCCATCCTCTCGTTCGTGACCGAGTGTGTTGGATTAGACTGGAGTAAGCCATCATACACAGCTTCGGAGATGAACCATCCAATTTGAGGGGGCATCCTGTCTACAATGAAATGATGGATTTTTGGGTAAGGAAATGTCAGGGGAAGGGCTTACATTGAATATCGAGAAAATAGCATGGTCCTTGAGATGCTTGACCTCGAAGATGCTCTTCAGGTCCTGGATGTCATCCTGACCATAGGGTGGCACTGAAGATATCAGGACATGTGCATGTGATGGTATGCAGGAGAAAGACTTACATTGTTTTCATCACCAATGAAGCAAACCTTTCGAATGGACGTGTGAGACGTGAAGAGAGGAATATAGTCACCGATCTCAATTTGGGACGCTTCATCGATGACGAGAGTCCTGAGTGGTGCGGCCTTAAATCCTCCAAACCTTCGAAGAGCGAAGACGAGAGCATAGATAAGGTACATAGAATGACCGGGGTGGTCTGGAGCTCCTGAAAAAAACCTGGCGCAGAGAAGTCCTCGGATATGATGATATTGGCCCGAATACCGGCATAGAGGTGCTCATGCCTAAATTATGTTAGTCTGCCTAAAGGGGAAGAGCCACCAGTGAAAGACTGACCAGTATTCAAAAAATCCTTCGACACAAGAAGCTTCCACTTTGTCAGGCCAAATCAGCAAGTTTCTCGGCCATGTTCTTAACGGCAACATTGGATTGCGCAATGAGCCAAATGCCAGAGAATCCACCGTCAAGGGCCATCTGAACAAATGAGGCGATGACAGTGGTCTTACCGGTCCCAGGGGGCCCCTGGATGACAGTAAGACGGCCGTCATTTGACTGCCGGAGCATCTGCTTCACGGCTTTCGTCTGGGATGGATTGAGGGGGCGACTGACGCGGTCGGCACGGTATCTGACAACATCCGCATCG